>JAWQEG010004693.1:5000-92500 GCA_033782935.1 Petrolisthes cinctipes | reverse complement strand
ACACACACACAGACAGTAGAAGGAATACACACACACACAGACGAAGGAGTACACACACAGATATACACACAGACACACATAAGAATACACACACACTTACACTGGAATGCACACACACACATATACATACACACAGACACACACAGAGTAACACACACACACACACACACACACACACACACAGACGAAGGAATACACTCACACACACACACACACAGACGAAGGAATACACACACAGACATGCACAGACACACATAGGAATACACACACACACATAGGAATACACTCACAGACGAAGGAGTACACACACAGACACACACACAGACACAGACACACACTTGAAGTTCCTGAAGTATAGCTTGGGACATCTGGGTGTCCAGGGTCACACTGATGCGCCGTCCTTGTAGTGCTGTTACTGTAGTTGATGAATCACACTGTATGAAGGCGATGGTTGATAGTAATGTGGAAGAGCGGGTTGGTCTGGTATGGTGAGCAGGAATTCGTCGAGTTTTTTCTGAAATGTTGATAGTGGGTAGTCTAATTGGCGTAGATTTTTCGGCAGACAGTTGAATAGTTTGGGACCATGCACAGTGAAGGACTTTTCCCTGAGAGTGGTAATATGTGGATACTTATTGTTTAGGTTAGGAATACACACACACACACACACACAGACGAAGGAATACTTACACACACACACACAGACGCACATAAGAATACACACACACACACATAGGAATACACACACTGAGACACATATAGGAATACACACACAGACGAAGGAGTACACACACACACACACACACACACAGACACACATAGGAATACACACACACACACAGACACACATAGGAATACACACACTGAGACACATATAGGAATACACACACACACACACACAGACATATATAGGAATACACACACACAGACACACACACACACACAGACGAAGGAATACACACACGCACACACACACAGGCGAAGGAATACACACACACAGACACAGACGAAGGAATACACACATTCACACACAGACACAGACGAAGGAATACACACACACACACACAGACACAGACGAAGGAATACACACACACCCACACAGACACAGACGAAGGAATACACACACACAGACACAGACGAAGGAATACACACACACACACACAGACGAAGGAATACACAAACACACACACACACACAGACGAAGGAATACACACACACACACACAGACACAGACGAAGGAATACACACACACACACACAGACGAAGGAATACACACACACACACAGACGAAGGAATACACACACACACAGACGAAGGAATACACACACAGACACAGACGAAGGAATACACACACACAGTCATGACCCTGGTCCTGTACTCCGACTATCATATCCTATAATCTGTTCAAACTTCATGAGATATGTTCAACCCTATGAGATAGATCGAATGTTTTGAGCTTCACTCTATTCCAGTTGACTCCTCTAGTCTCGAATCACTCCAAATTACCTTTAAGACACTGAATAAGACAGCTGGGCTTCAAACATTTGGTATAAATAGAGCTGAAAATGATCTCTTAATTGTTCCGTAAAGGTCGCCAGACGCTCGATCAGCTAGTAAACCTGGAAATTCAAATTCAAGAGGCATTTGCCAAAAAACATTTTTTGATTGCAGTATTTTTAGATATTGAAAAAGCCTATGACATGACGTTGCGACATGGCCTCCTCAGGAAACTATATGCGATGGGATTACGCGGTAACCTGCCCTTTTTTGTTAAAAACTTCATTTCTAACAGAACTTTATCTGTCAAGCTTTTTTCGGAAACAGTCACTTTCTCGGACATATTTGTTCAGGCAAATGGGGTCCCCCAGGGGAGTGTTCTGTCTCTGACCTTATTTCTATGTATGATCAATGACATTCTACCAGCTCCTCCTCGAAATCTTAAATACTCACTGTACGCCGATGACTGTGCAATATGGCACTCCAGCTGTAATGCAGAGTTTTCGGCAACTCGGATCCAATTAGCACTGGATTTGATTCACAATTGGGACCTCCAGTGGGGTTTTAAGTTTTCAATAAGAAAGAGAGTAGTGGTTATTTTCACTCATAGGAAGAAGCCAGACGTCCGGCTGACTATGGGTGACAACCCCCTACCTATTCAAAATTCTACTAAATTTCTTGGACTGCAGTTTGACAGTTGACTGACATGGCGAGTCCATGTCAGTCAGTTAAAAACTAAATGTCTAATAGCACTTACTTTGCTGAAGTACATTTCTGGTACCCAATGGGGAGCAGATAGGAAGTCATTGCTAATGCTATATAAATCCCTGATTAGATCTAGAGTAGATTATGGGTCAATGGTGTTTGGTTTGGCAACTGAGTCTGTGTTGAAAGGTTTGGATGTTGTGCAGAATGCGTGTTTGAATGTGTGTTTTGAAACCCTACGTTGCACTCGAATCGAGCGTCCGTTTGAGACGAGATCAACAACTTCTAGTATATTGTGCTAAGAACTCCAGGGTGCCGAGTCATCTTCCCGGGAATGCCTTGCTACGGCAACAGCACCCGGGGGGCCATGGCACTAGGCCTCTGGCAGAGGGACCGAGTCATCCGTCCGGGAACCCCTGTGCCCCAGGGGGCACTGGCGTGAGGCCAATGGGGACCAGGCCCCAAGTTCAGGTACCTGAGGAGCCGAGTCATCCTCCCAGTAATGCTTTGGTGAGGCATGTGCAGCCGGGGGGCCATGACGATAGGCCTCGGAAGGGCCGAGTTATCCGCCTGGGCGTCGCATGGCCCCGGAGGGCACTGGCGTGAGGTCCCTCAGATTCCCTGGTTTTAGTAAACATTGCACCCTGGGAACACCGCCCTTCACTATAGTGGATTCCTGGTTGCCAGGGGTTAAATCCCGGGTGACGGAGGTGGAGGTACACCAGAGGTTTCGTGAGATAATTGTTAAACATCTTCAATATTTCCATCTTTATACCGACGGCTCCAAGACGGATGAATGTGTGGGTACAGGTGTGTGGTCGACTGAATGTCAGTTAAGATTCAGACTGCCGAATCATACCTCGATTTTTCTTGCAGAACTTTTTGCTATTAATAAAGCTTTGGATTTTGCCCTATCGACAACCCACGATAGGATCTTTACTGATTCATTAAGTTCACTTCAAGCTTTTAAATCCGTAAATACAACTAACAACGAAATACAGGGTAATATCATTAGTAAGCTGTTTTATGCCCATAAATCAATCAAGCTAATATGGGTACCTTCACATTATGGTATCTATGGCAATGAACAGGCTGATATACTAGCCGGGTCAACTGTTGATCTGGACCTTATCATAGTCCGTACGGATCTCAGGTGTTTTGTTTCCCTCATTAAGTCTCAATTTCATCTCCTGTGGCAAAGGCAGTGGACCGGACTAAATGTCAGAAATAAAGTCAAAGAAGTAATTGAACACTGGACTACGTCATCATGGCGTAGCCGCAGGGACGAGGTGGTATTGGCTCGTCTTCGGGTCGACGCCACCAAAATAACTCACTTAAAGCCATAAATAAACAGAAGTTTTCCCCCTCAGTGCCCCTCGTGCAATACAATAATGTCCATAAGTCATTTATTATTTTTTTGTAATAAATTTGACAGTCAAAGATGTAAAATTAAACAATACTTCCAACTTAAAAACACGGCTTCCAGCATCAAAAATATTCTATCAGATGACAAGAATATTATAAACAAACTAATGAGTTTTCTGAGGGAGACAAAACTTTATGACCTTATATAGATTGATATAATAAAATGGAACCATTGGCTTAATGACCTTTGGCTATATGCTATTGGTTGATAGCCAATAAATCCAACAAGTGAGTGAGTGAGTCTTGCTTGCTCTCGGCTGGTGTCTCTTTCCTCCTGGTAACGGTGGTGTTATAAACGGACTTCACCTTACTTACATCGATGTGGTAATACCAATTGTCAGTTTTCAGAAGGCAGAATCTTGGAAGATATACTAACTAACTTGTTCTTTCATTACTGGGATAATTTATATGTAATTGTAATCTTGGAAGATATATTCACTAACTTGTTCTTTCATAATGGGATTATTTCTATTTATTTGCGTTAATCTGCTAAAAACCCTAGACATCAGTAGCAGTCATTACACAGTCCATAGCACGCCTCCTTCCATTCCTTCCCACAACACACTCTTCCCTCCATTCCCACACTCTTCCACCCCCTATCCTTTCATATGAGTTTCAGACACCCTACACACACCTATTTTACTTTTTCTAGCACACTCCACAATCTCTCTCCTTTTCACCTCATTCACCATTCCATTCACATTAATCGCTACTAGTCTCAAGCATTCTTTCCCTTTCCTGTCCCCCACAGGGCAGACTGGAGACCCCTCCCCGCCACTGCCCCATTGGAGGGCCACTGTTGGCTGGCAAGGCCAATGCAGCGCTCACCCCCTGAGGGGCAAGGGTCATCAACATTGTTAAGCTTTTTTTTTTTTTTAATACCAAATAATAATAAAAGACAGAAGAAAAAAATTGCACACTTTACACTTAAAAAAATAATTATAATTATAATTTTAAAACAATTTCGTCACTAAAAATATTAAAAAGGAAATTAAACTCTATATGTGGGGGAACCTATTGTGCCCCCACGCCGCCTCCCCCTTCAGCTTCACATTCAGCCTCTATAAAATAAAATACTGATAAAAACAGGGAGGTGTCCCCCGAGGTCACCACGTGGAGGCAGGGTGAGACTTACCTACCCTTCCTGTGGAGGGGTAGGTCACCGAGATTCTTTATAAAAGAACTTCCCAATTCTTAATGGTAGCCAGTGTGCAGTGGCTGCACCTTATACCACATTGGTTACGATACTGCCACTGTGTAAAACTAACAATGACTCCACTAAAGGTTCATATAACCTAGAAGTTGGACCCCTTGTCTGTCAGAGGTCTTGTACTGGTGCTGGAGCCTCACCACCCATGGAAATAAAGGTAAATGGTGCTGGAGCCTCACCACCCATGGAAATAAAGGCAAATGGTGCTGGAGCCTCACCACCCATGGAAATAAAGGCAAATGGTGCTGGAGCCTCACCACCCATGGAAATAAAAGTAAATGGTGCTGGAGCCTCACCACCCATGGAAATAAAGACAAATGGTGCTGGAGCCTCACCACCCATGGAAATAAAAGTAAATGGTGCTGGAGCCTCACCACCCATGGAAATAAAGGCAAATGGTGCTGGAGCCTCACCACCTATGGAAATAAAAGCAAAAGGGAGATAGATGATGATCATCATGTTTTATGTTGCATGTTAATATTTCAGCGACAATCGTACAGTACAAGTAAATGTTTCACACACGTTGTTGTGCATCCATATTTTGGCATACAACTGTACATGTATGTGTGTGTGTATTGATAATGACCTAGGCCCTGGTAATGGACAAGAAGCATATGTCCAGTGGTGAAACATTTGAAAGAGAGAGAGAGACAAGTACTGTATCACCATCACCTAGTCATGAAACTACTACTGTACCTGGATTATTACTACTATTATTATCATCATTATTTGTGTACCACAACTTGGATGTATGTAGGTTAGGGTATTGAACACATACACACACACACAGTAGGTAAATGCACATTAAAAATTAAGAGGGGAAGTACTGTACAGTGTTGGTGGTCAATCTGGAACACACACACACACACACACACACACACACACACACACACACACAAAGTAAGTAATCGCTGATTTAAATTAAATGGGGGAGGGTAAAGGTACAGGTTACTATTATCATCATCTGGAACACACACACACACACACACACACACACACACACACATCTCTAACCAAAGGTACTGTTTTTGTTTTTGTTTTTTTTCTATATTAAAAAGATGGGGACTAAAGGCCACAGGCCCGCTCACTGTCCCCATCTGCGTAGGTTTAGTCAGAGTGTCCAAAATCATGTCCAATTTCGTTCTAGATGCCTAGACACATTGCGTTTGAAGGAATATAAGTCGTAGTAAGGTGGAAAGATGGATGAAGGTAGATTGTTCCAGAGTTGACCAGTTGTGTATATGAAAGACTGAGAGTACCGGTTAACTCTTGCATTAGGGAGTTGGACAGAAAAGGGGTGAGAACGAGAGGCTTGACGAGTGTTGCATGCTCTCCTGAGGGGAGGAAGCATACATTGAGAGAGTTCAGAAGAGCAATGTCCAGTGTAGTAGCGATAGAAGAGAGAAAGTGATGCAACACTGCGGCGAAGAGAGAGAGGTTGTAGTGAATCAGTAAGAGGAGGAGAGTTGATGAGACGAAAAGTCTTTGATTCCATCTTGTCCAGGAGTGTTGTGAATGTTGAACCACCCCACACATGAGAGCTGTACTCCATACAGGGGTGGATGAGACCCCTGTACAGAGACAGCAACTGTGAGGGGGTGAAGTATTCACGGAATCTGCGCAGCACACCTAACTTCTTTGAGGCGGTTTTAGCAAGAGAAGTAATGTGATCTCTCCAAGAGAAAGTATGAGAGAAAGAGACTCCAAGAATATTAAGAGAGGGGGAAAGGTTAAGTTGTGTGTCATTGAAGGAGAGGGGATAGTCATCAGGAAGATTAGTACGAGTAGAAAAATGAAGGAACTGTGTTTTAGAGGCATTAAAAACAACAAGGTTCTCTCTGCCCCAGTTAGAGATGAGGGAAAGATCAGAAGTCAGGCGTGCTACTGCATCATCACGTGATGTAGAGAGGAGCTGCTGGGATGGTCGGTTGTCATAGTGAGTGGAGTAGTGTAGGGTGGAATCATCAGCATAGGAGTGGATAGGGGAAGAGGTACAGGTAAGAAGGTCATTAATGAACAGGAGAAAGAGGGTGGGTGATAGAACAGAACCCTGAGGAACACCACTATTAATAGACTTGGAAGAAGAACAGTGACCGTCTACAACAGCAGCTATAGACCGGCCAGAAAGGAAATCAGAGATAAAGGTGCAGAGAGAGGGATAGAAACCGAATGAGGGCAGTTTGGAGATTAAAGCTTTGTGCTAGACTCTATCAAAAGCTTTGGATATGTCGAGGGCAACAGTAAAAGTTTCACCAAAGTTCCGAAAAGAGGATGACCATGAATCAGAAAGGAGGGATAGAAGATCGCCAGTAGAGCGTCCTTGACGGAAACCATACTGACGATCTGAAAGAAAGTCGTGACAAATAAGGTGCTTATGAATTTTGGAGTTAAGAACAGATTCGAAGACTTTAGATAGACATGAGGTCAAAGGAATGGGGCGATAGTTGGAGGGTTGGGAGCGGTCACCTTTCTTCGGAACAGGTTGGATCAGAGCAAACTTCCAGCTAGAAGGAAAAGTGTTAGATGACAGACATAGATGGAACAGTTTGCCTATGCAGGGTGTCAGTACAGAAGCACAGTTCTTGAGAACAACAGGAGGAATCCCATCAGGCCTGTACGCCTTCCGAGTGTTAAGGCCAGAGAGGGCAGAAAATACTTCCTTTGAAGAGATTCTGATGACAGGCATAAGTAAGTCAGAGGGGGGCGGAGTTGGAGGAATAGAGCCGGAATCGTCCAGTGTGGAGTTAAAGGCAAAGGTTTGAGAGAAGAGTTCAGCTTTATCAGGTGAAGAGATGGCAACATTTCCATCAGGAAGGATGAGAGGAGGGAAAGAGGAAGAAGTAAAGTTACTGGAGAGATTTTTGGCTTGATGCCAGAAAGAACGAGAGGTGGAAGAGTTGGACAGATCATTGCACTTGGCACGGATGAAGGATTTTTTGGCTAGTCTGAGAACAGATTTGGCACGATTCCGGGCAGAAATATACAGAGCACGAGATTCATCAGTTTGAAGGCGTCGATACCGTCTGAAAGCTTCCTCCCTGTTGTGGACAGCAGTAGAACAAGCGTGATTAAACCAAGAATTTCGTGAATTAGTAAGAGGGAAAGAATATGGAATGTATGCCTCCATGCCCGAGAGGATCACCTCTGTGATGCGTGCAGCACACTCAGAGGAACCCCGGCCACGAAAGCAAAAATCATTCCATGGGAAATTATGAAAGTATTGCCTCAGATCATCCCAGTTGGCAGTGCTGTAATGCCACAGACGCCGCTTCCTGGGAGGGTCTAAAGGTTTTATTGGAGCGATAGGACAGGATACTGAAATAAGATTGTGATCGGAGGAGCCCAAAGGAGAGAAAAGTTCAACAGTATAAGCAGCCACCAATGCCCATACTTTTTTGGGAGAGTGTACAGTCGGCAGCATAAGTTCGCTTCATTTCTACCTGCGTATGAATTAGCTATAGTAATGTTGTAATACAATTTTAATGCAGAGATGACAGATATAGTTCTCATATGGTAAATTACGTATGTTGTTGGAATAAAAACTGGTTCAGAATGCAACTATCTGGTCAAATTAATATTATTAAGTACATGAGATGGACGCGAATTTATGCTGCCGACTGCACATCATATTAACCTCTCCTGTACCAGTTATAAGTGCTGGCAATTGTACATCATATTAACCTACCACTCTCCATTCTCTCTGTTAATCTTAGCAAAGAGAAAAACAAATTATATATATATATATATATATATATATATATATATATATATATATATATATATATATATATATTTTTTTTTTTTTTTTTTTTTTTTTTTTTCCTGTTACATCAACGGAAAAATGACCAAGCAACGGCAATTGATCTGACAAATAAAATATTTAGAAAAATCTTGGTCAAAAGGGAGCCTCTACTGTAGACCCAATTACTATAAAACACGTTGATGCTGTAAACTGTGTGTGTGTGTGTGTGTGTCTCTTAGGGGAGAAGGAGGTCGACATTGTGTACTAACCAACCTACAACCCCATCACAACACAACCAACAATATTTACAAATCACAACCCCTATCACAGTAAATAAAATTACCTTAATATATTTACAATGAAAACATTTAACACAGACAAATTACAGTAATAAAAGAAAAAAAAAAAACACACACACACACATACACTACCTAACAAAACACACACACAGACACACTACCTAACAAAACACACACACACACACACACACACACACAGATAGATAGAGATAGATATTTTTATTGATCACAGCTCAATGTATCATTACATCACCATACAAAATAGATATATTTACAAGTGCCATATAAATCAGAAAACATTATCTTGGCACGAAACTGTAGTCCAACACTAAATACAATAAATACTCTTAAATCTATACCCAAACACTAAACACCCTTAAAACATAACCTTAACAATAAATAGACAAAATTTCATGAATTATTTTGCACACTACCATTGGCTCATACATCTCAGAAAACAATTCTTCTAGACTACTAAATCTATACCTATCCCTGATGTACCATGTGAGTGGACACTCCTGTACCACATGCCGTTCCGTCTGTACTTGACCACAACTACACACTCGTTCTTCTAGAGGTAAACGGCCTCTACCTCTCCTGTTCCATCTCCCAGTCTCACACGCCAAGTTGTGTCCACTCACACGGAACTTCGTAAAAGATAATCTTTGTATCTCACTAATTGTGTGTCTTTCTCTATATACATAATGGAGTGAAAACTCAGAGTTGATGCTCTTGTAAGTATTACGTCTTGATGAATTGCTGTTAATAATGCCATCAATTAGGTCCTGCCTCACCCAGTCCAAATTTCCCGGATCACGCTGCAGGAACTCTCCAATAGCCTTCCCTGTCACTGTGTTCGAATCAGTGACCACTCCGATAACGAACATCAAGGGATTGTCATCATACCCTGAACGCTCCTGCCACATGGTCCGGAAGAACTTATGCTGCTTAAGTTTGACCAATTCACACAAAGGTGGATACCCTGACTCAACGTAACAAACATCATTACATGTTGATCGTCTAACAAAACACACACACACACTACCCAATACGGAACAAAACACACACACACACATACACACTACCTAACAAAACACACACACTACGTATATAATAGGATATGCTAGGACACAAAATTACAATAATATTCATACAAAAATACACTGAAAACAAATCACAAAACATGTTAAACACCAAAAAATACTGTCCAGCTGTAACTATAAGTGGAATGAGGAACAGTAAACAAATGGACAACAAATACTTATGGTACAGGCAAGAGGTCCTTCTTCACCATCTCTCTCTCAGCACTAATCACTGTCCAATATCGTCGACGGCTGCTTTTTAAAGAGGGGATCACTGACCTGCTGTATACAAGTGGACTGGCCCACCCCCTTGCCAGTCTCGTTAGTTCCTGAAGCCCGCCACTGACGGCGCTGATGGCCGTGGCGGACATCTTCAAGTGCCCTAGTCACAGGTTGTACGCGGTAGTGTTCTGCTCGCGGCAGTGCGATTCGCGGTCACTGACCTGTTAACTGGCTTATGTCAGTCGTGACGTGGGTCGTGTTTGTTACAAGCGGGACATAATTATCAGCTGAGTGAACTATAACATGGTATATTGTGTAGCATATGGATGTAAGAATAGGAGAAAATGGGATATCATTTCATATGTAAGTACTGTTGATCATCTTTAACACTGTCAAGTATATACAATATGCATAAATAAAATTCTAAATTATGAGTTTTTTCATGTTTTCCTGATATATTACTTTTATGCTGAGTAGGTGCATTACTGGAGGTATTTAAATGCCAGAACAAGATTATGCATGACTGATAACTCACTGCAAATTGTTGTGAGGTAAACGAACATGGAACGAGCTAATATTATTAAAGAAAGTCTTCACCGACTTCATGATGTGGGAATTAAGACTGTGTCAGTAACCTGTGATGGTCCTTCCTGCAACTTTGCAATGATAAACGAACTTGGTTGTGATCTAAGTGTACCAAAGTTTTTGTCATCTTTTCCACACCCATCTAACCCTGAACAAAAGGTGAATATTATTCTCGATGTGTGCCATATGCTAAAGCTTGATAGAAATACTTTTGCAACTGTAAAATTCAGAGACAGTGAAGGAAGTATGATTTCATGGCATTATATTGAACACCTTCACCACATTCAGAAATCGGAAGGCCTACACTTAGCAAACAAAATAAGAAATTCGCACATCCAATGGCAGAAACAGAAAATGAAAGTGAACTTAGCTGCCCAAGTGATCAGCTCAAGTGTGGCAGACGCTATTGAATTCTGCAATGAAGAACTTCACCTGCCTCAGTTTAAAGGTAGTGAGGGCACTGTAAAATTTTTGAGAGTTTTTGATAAGTTATTTGATGTGCTGAATTCAAGAAACCCTCTAGGAAAAGGCTCTAAAGCACCCATGAGACTTACAAATTTAGAAACGTGGATGTCAGTACTAGGTGAAGCTGAAAGATACATCCTTGAACTGAAAAATGATAATGATGAGCTGATGTACCGACATGCTAGGAAGAAAACAGGATTCCTTGGCTTTTTGATAAACATTAATTCAGTGAAAGAAATCTTTGAACAGTACGTAGCCAGCGAGAAAGCCTCTTTGAAGTATCTTCAGACGTATAAGTTAAGCCAGGATCATTTAGAGCTGTTCTTCTCTGCTGTTCGGTCAAAGGGTGGCTTTAATGACAATCCAACAGTCGGAACTTTTTTTTTTCCTAGTAGAGCTAGGAAGCTCATTTTTTTAGTGAAGGTGGTGAAGATGTATACTAAGATATAGATATAGTTTCATGGAATTCTATTCATAATTATTAGAGTAATATAATAAAATGTGTTCTCGGTGCTCAAAAATACGACGGTATTTACTTCGCTACTACTCTGGAGATATTGGAGTAATTCCTTTGAGGTTTTTGTTGCCAAGTATACTTGATATGATTGTAAATTGCAAGTAATATTATTTGCATAGGTGCAACGGTTTTGTTCTGAATAATCGCACAATATGTTCCACTGCGTTTTTCTCCGTTTTTCTCTGTACGAGGAAACATATATATTGCTAGAAAAGAAAATATTCAACTTACAGCACTAATCCTACTTGCAAATAAAGATGATATAGTTAGCTTTCAAATAAAAACAAAATCATGCAAATAACTGAAGAAATGGCTAAGCAGTAGCAGTTTGTATGGTAATATTTTGGCTAAAAACAAGTTTTCGGGAAATGAGCGTCAAAGTTTATCTAAGTGTTTTCCTCCCTTGCTGCAATAGATAGAGTTGTTTCTATGATAATATCTGCTTTAGTATTTATAAATTAATCATTACACAACACAAAACAATAGTTTCCAGTAATTAGGTGCATATGGTACTATATATGGTACTGTATATACAGAAAAAAAAAAGGCCTTTACCGGTTCTGTAACCTCACCCCTGGGGCATTCTTGAAAATAATACATCATCAGGTTGGGTTTTTTGTAACCAGGGATGGGCCACTTTCCAACCTTCAGTAATGTTTCTAGACAATGGCATTTAGTGCTCTCCAGCACCATAATGAGGATCAGCTTGTATTCTCTTTTTTCTTTGCTTTGATGTTCTTGCTTGCTCCCTCTCTTTGTCCATATCCTGCAATGTTATTTGCATTCTGTCATTCTTGATGCCCAATTCTTCAGCTAGAAATCCTGCTTTATAACCAACATTATAACAGATAATTGCTTGGGCTACAGCAAAATCCAATGTGGATTTGCCAAGGCTTTTGACCTTTGGGCAGTATTTGCTGTACAGTATTGTGGATGAACAGTACACCGAAGTACAGTATTAGGAAATTCATGTCTTTCTGCAAAATTGCATATAGTATTTCTTGCATAACATAACAATGAAGCTTACCATCATATGTGACATCTATATCCAGTAATCCATCATCTCCTGGGAATCGAAGTAGCTCATCTGCATAGTACAGTACTTCGTTACTTTTGCTAAACTGTCCTCAAGTTATCTTATCAATCTCTACCTTACTCTGATCACCATTTTCACTTATAAAGAGTCTCTTCCTCTTCTTTACACTTTATATGGGCATATGCATGAGTACTGGCTACTATGTATGTACAATCTTATATAAAAAACTTACCCTATCACCCGTAAATACCCCAAATATATATATATATATATATATATATATATATATATATATATATATATATATATATATATATATGGGTGTTACAACTGGTAATAAAAAGAAGCCAAGGTTGCCTGAAGGATATCCTGATGAAGTACTTGCAAACAAATTCTTAGAATTCTTTGACAATAAAATAGCAACTATAGTGGAAAGCTTTCCAGGAAGTGGTTTGAATGTGATGCATAGACATACTCAAATGTCTGAGAGCAAACTACTTTACTTTCAAAACATCGGTATGACCAAGATGAAAGAAATTGTACAACGAGTGAAATTAACTCATTGCGATAATGATCCGTTACCTGTATCGGATGTTATAACGAGTAAAAATGTAGACGACATTTTTAAAGTGTTCCTGCAAATTATTAAACTAAGTTTTGATAACAACCTTTTTCCAGAGAGTGAGAAATTGGCTATTATCAAGCCTATTGTAAAAGGCAACCTAAAGCCTCTGAGTCTAAGTTCGTATAGACCAGTATCAAATCTGAACATTTTATCGAAAGTGATTGAAAATGTAATTTTAGATCAGTTATGGCATCACTTGAATAAGGTGAAGGCTATACCTGATAGTCAGTCTGCATATAGGCAGCTATACTCAACTGAGACTGCACTATGTACTGTAGTAAATAACCTAATGGTGTTAATGGATGAAGGAAAGTGTAGTGTTCTTATTATGCTTGATTTGAGTGTTACATTTGACACAGTAGTACATAGTATACTCCTAGATGATTTAAAGTCTATAGGTGTTGAGGGGAATGTACTGGTCTATCTGGAAAGTTATTTAATTAAAAGATAGAACATATTGTGTACAGGTTGGGAAATCTTTTTCAAGAAATAAACTCCTGTGAAGAGGAGTCCCTCAAGGGAGTGTATTGGGTCCTATTCTCTTCTGTATCTACATTATCAAACTATCACATATACTAGAGAAACATGGTGCCAACTTCAAACTATTTGCTGATACACAATTATATATATCTATAAATAATGTGGTGGATGCAGAGGTGAATTTGAGTGTTATTATGTCCGATATTAAGGATTGGATGGATTTAAAACAACTCAAGCTAAATCCAAGTAAAACTTAGTGTTTGGTCGTTGGAAAGAAGACCAATCTTAGAAGATTAGATATCTCAAGCTTACGAGTGTATGGTAGTACACTGGATGTAAGAAACAAAGTGAAAGATTTAGGAGTGCTGCTAGATGAAAATCTCTCTTTCGAAGCTCAAATTAATCAAGTGGTAAAAGTTTCTGGTTACCACTTGAGGAACATTGCTTTTGTTAGAAAATATTTAGATCAGGATACCGTGAAGATGCTTCTTCATAATTATGTCATAAGCAGACTGGATTACTGCAATTCCCTATATTATGGTTTGCCAGACTATCGGTTAAGAAAATTGCAAAACGTAATGAACAGAGCAGCAAGATTAATTAAAGGTCTTCCATCTCGTGAGAGGATAACTCCAGCACTCATTGACTTACATTGGTTACCAATAAAGGCAAGGATTGTGTACAAGATATGTCTTCTAACATTCCCAGCATTAAAATTTGGAAAACCGGAGTACTTGACAAATCTTTTAAGAGGTTTACAAGTAAATTCCTCAATGGAACTCAGGCATAGTGATGAACAATACAGGTTAAATGAGCCACGGAGTAATCAAACAATGGGTTTCAGAGTGTTTGAAAGGTGTGCACCAAGGCTCTTTAATGGATTGTCATTAAATGTCCGAAGTAGTGAAAATTGCACGATTTTTAAGAAAAGACTGAAAACACATCTGTTCGCTGAGTGTTATGACACAGATGATATGAGTATTACAAGTGATTATAGTGTTTAATAATATTGAGAGAGGCCCTGCGGAGCACCATCTGCTGGTGGAGCGGGGCATAGAATATCCAACAACTATAGTCTTTTTGAAATATACTGAGCGCTGAGGCGTTGGCTGTTTCGATGTTTTTCCCTCCCGCAATGCTGCCAAATCAGACCAATACACTTCACTCACTCTCTCATATCAGCTATTTACTAATGCTAAATTAGTCTAAATTACTGAGTATACATTTACTTCACTACTAAGGCCATGTAGGTATATGAAAGTATCATTCACTTCTCATATTAACAATGATAATATATATATGTATCACAACACTGGGTAGAATATTCTTCAGACATTGCCAGTGCACCTAGGGTGAGTGTACTCAGGGATAAGTGTGTAAGTTCCACCTGTCAACTCAGGTCACTACCGTCACTTTTCCTCTGGCTGTCACTCAAGATGGAGCAGCACCTCTGCTACTCGCTCTCATGTTTTACATAGTAGAGAAAGAGAGAACTTATTTATAATGTAAATAAGTGCTTTTTAGAAGAGAAAGCAAATAGAGGACCTATCACTGCACCATCGCGAGCAGTGGTGGTGAGGAATAAAAGTCGAAACAAACGAAAAATTATGTTATATCCTCAGAAAAGTGTCGCATTCATAATACAAAATAATGTGTCAACAGAAAAGGAAATATTTACTTTTATGTTTTGTTGTTAACGGCAAGCGATATATAGGCAACAGATGAGAGAGAGAAAGAGAGAGAGAGAGAACAGACGGTGGGTTAGTGAGGGCTGGCTGTCATTTTTAATGAGGATCTAATCCCATAATTGTCCAGACGAGATCTGGCAATGTAGCAGTCAGGTAAATCTCGGAAGTGGCCAACGCCTCAGCGCTCAGTATATTTCAAAAAGACTATAGTAACAAGTAAGTAACAGCAACATAGCCATACCCCAGTTCAACTTGTTTAGGAATGACACTATCTATCTATCTATCTATAGCTTTAAGGCCCAAGGGGGTGGCCACAGAAGTGTCTCCAGTTTTCTCTGTTCCAACACTCCCTCCTTACTTGGTCCATTCTCCCTCTGTCCCTCATGTTACTCTCCTTTACATACTCTTCCACTCTGTTCTGCCATCTAACCGGTGGTCTGCCTCTCACACCAGGTCCCACAACTTCACTTCCATACACCTTTACAAACTTCACACCTTGCATTCTCTCTACATTTCAAAACCACCTCAATGTATTACGCTTCACTCTCTCAACCACTCCTCACTCAATACCAATTGCCTTCTCACTCATACAACATCTCTCATACACACTCTCATTACTTTCTCCATTCCACCTAGTAAGTCCACATGCTCCTCTCAACTAACTCATTTCCACTGCACCTATTCTAGACTGATGAGCCCTACTCCAAGTCCATGTCTCTGACACATATGTTAGTGGTGGCAGGATTATACTATTTCGTAGTCCCCTTTACACATCCATACTCACACTTCTACCCTTCATAATCCTCCCCAGTGACCCTATGACCTGTCTACCCCTCATTGCTCTCTCCCTAATTTCTCCATCAATACTTCCATGTTTACATAGAACTATACCCAGGTACTTAAACTACTTTACTTCCTCCATCCTCTCGAGTTATCTCACACTTCATCCCAGTTGGTCCTCCCATACTCATCCCTACTGCCCATCCCATTCCTTATACAGAGTCACAATTATGGCTCTACTTCAGTCCTCTTGCACCTCTCCCTGCCTCCAAGGCAATGGTAATGAGTAATACAACTCTGGGAATACACAGACACTCTCCTTGTAACACAGGGTCAGTAATCAATTAGTGTGTATGGAAATGAGTAACACAAGCCTGGGAACACACACACCATCCTTTTACCACCGGTTGAGAATTGTAATGAAGAACAGAAGGCTGGAAACACACATACATTTGGTGGTCATCAATGAGGAACTGAGTGTAAAATGAAGACAGTGGTGAACACAAGTATTTATTTATTGTATATCCAGGGTTTACAATATCAGCGACATCCACTCCACAAACACTACTACGTCTACACACACACACTTTTTCAACATATCTGCAGTTATTGCAAGCCATATTATATTATATTATATCATAGTAGTACTGTACTACCTGTAGGCTTCAGTTCTACATATACTATACATTTAATATTATGGACCCTGTGACTGTATATGAGAATTAGTGGCTTTTGATTCCTCCTGAGTACACCAAAAAACAAACTCCTTCCATGTAGGTGGTGTTTCATAGCAGTAATTGAAGGACTCATTTACCTCCAATTTTCAGACTACATCCCAGGGTCCCATAAGACACCAACCTGTCACTACAAACAGCAGTTGTTATTTTACCAGATATCAAGGCCACATTATATCTATATCATACTTCAGTTCCAATAATACATTTAATATTAAGACACCAACCTGTCACTACAAACAGCAGTTGTTATTTTAACATATATCAAGGCCACATTATATTATATTATATCATACTTCAGTTCCAATAATACATTTAATATTAAGTCACCAACTTGTCACCAAACATAACTGTTATCTTTGTGTTGTGTGTGTGATCATTTGTGTTTTTTTAACAACTCATTTACTATTATTTTTTTCCATTTATTAAAGGGTGGCAAACAATGATAGCCTCCCCCACCCCCCTGCTGGGCAAATAATGTATTAGCTAGAAATATGATGGTGATATCGTCTGAAAGTATATTCAATTCTTCATTGCTGGTATCAAAATGTGTGCTGCTGTGTTAAATGACAGTGAAAAGAAGAGATTTATCAACCGCATCCGAGCAGTTATGTTTTGTGAGGCCTGTGACACCGGTGCCTCCTTTATATCTTAGTTGTGTTTTGCTCTACGGCTCAGAGGGTCCAAGTCTGTGACACCGGTGCCTCCTTTATATCTTAGTTGTGTTTTGCTCTATGGCTCAGAGGGTCCAAAGACTTTGTCAATCATAATTGGAACAAGAGTCTGGATGATAGTGAAGCTAAGTTTGTGGATTGTAGGTTGTAAGTTTTGTCTCAGGAGTAAAAAAACATTGTCATTGAGTGATCCTGCTGTTATGGTGAATTGATCAAAAGTGGTGAATGTGTTGGTGTTCTTCATTGCACGGCGGATGATGTGGGTGATAAAGCCTCAGGGGCAATGTTGGGATGGAGATTATTTTTGGGAGAAGATCATGACAAAGCTTGTTATTCCCTTTCTTCAAGACTCAAAATGTTGTAGATGTCACTCAGGTTACCTTTCTGCTCAACAAAGCACCATATGTAAAAATGCTTTGAACCCAACCAGAACCTTCTGAAGGACAACAACATTGACTTCTTTGGTAATGAAGAGTGGCCCAGTAATTCTCCTGTTCTGTGATAATGTTGGATCCATGTTGAAGGACGAGGTTGATAAAAGGATGTTGTCTGAACCTCCATCAACTCAATATAGTCATAACAAGATGGAGGAGCACATCAATGCTATGCTTCGGGGAATGGAGTTCAACATGGAGCTTTTTGAGTCACTTTTGTCTTCCTACCCTGCTCGTCTTCAAGCTGTTCATGACGCCAATGGAGGGAAAACTGAATACTAAGCTCGTCAGCATAGACCTACAATATAATGTGCTACCTTTTGATATTTTCATTTTTTTCCTATCATGCTTAGGGGAGAGGGGAGCAATCATTGTTTGCCATCGCTTACAATCAAAGTTTTATTTCATGTGTGAACAGTTTTGTGTAACGTGAGTTGGGATTGGTCAGAAAACTTTTTACCACATTCATTACATTCAAAATCCTTTACTCCTGATGAACTTTGATATGTACAGTCGGCAAAAAAAGTTTTGTTACCATCCCTAAAACAGTGTGATGTAAAGCTGGTACGCCTGACTGGTGAGTATCGTACCTTCGCCACCCTCCGGCCTCCATAATAAGTGCGTGCCCCGGGCCACTGCCCATCAGTGTGTCATGGGCAGCCAAGTAGGAATGACGTTCTTTCAGCCAGCGCTATTTTTTCTGTGTATTTCATGGTTATTCTTGTTCTAAAATACTCAAACGCATTTCCTTATGTTTAATAATGAATAGTTAATTAGTAAGAGTTCTTCAACACTCAAAATTTAATTTTAAATCAGCTAAACTTTTGATATAAAAACATTGACACTGCCGGGGCAATGACGATTCCCGTCCAGCATGTCCCGGCTGACACGAGTCACAGCTGCATGTCGGAGGAGTACCAACCCTACCGTGCTTACCCATGTTAAAATTAACATGGGGTGGTAACGAAACTTTTTTTGCCGACTGTACATTAAGGTGAGATTTCCTACTAAACCTTTTACTACATTCATTACATTCAAAATCTTTTACTCCTGATGAACTTTGATATGTACATTAAGGTGAGACTTCTGAATAAACCTTTTACCACATTCATTACATTCAAAGTTCCTCTCTCCTATGTGTATAAGTATGTGCTGCTTTAGATTACTTTTTGTAACACATTTTTTACCACATACTTCACATTCAAAATCCTTCACTCTTTTTTTTTTGTCAATTGTCTTATTCTCAGGTTATCTTGGAGCAATGGACCCCAAACCAGGGGTCTATAGTTGCATCCTAACCGTTGATCACAGAGTATCCAAGGGCTCTCTAATTAAGAAAAAGGGTGTGGTGTGTAGCGTGTTTGTATATATTGTGTAAATAGAGAGAGAGTGATGTCTTTGGGAGTATGTTGGACTACTCTCAGTGTATGTGAAACACGAAAAAGAAATCAGCAAAGGTGGACAGACAGGTGAAACGGGAGTTCCAACCCTCCCTATCACCAGTCCAGCGTCTACCCTAGGAGTACTGCCCTGTTTGGCTGGTGTCTTCAGCCTCCCCCTCTCTAAACTCCTGTGTGTATAAGTATGTGCTTCTTTAGATCACTTTTTGTCACAAACTTTTTACCACATTCATTACATTCAAAGTCTTTCACTCCTGTGTGTCTAAGTATGTGCTTCTTTAGATCACTTTTTGTCACAAACTTTTTACCACATTCATTACATTCAAAGTTCTTCACTCCTGTGTGTATACGTATGTGCTGCTTTAGAACTCTCTTTCTCACAAACATTTTACCACATTCTTCACATTCAAAGTCCTTCACTCCTGTGTGTATAAGTATGTGCTCCTTTAGAATACCTTTCGTCACAAACTTTTTACCACATTCATTACATTCAAAGTTCCTCTCTCCTATGTGTATAAGTATGTGCTCCTTTAGATAACTTTTTGTCATAAACTTTTTACCACATTCATTACATTCAAAGTTCTTCACTCCTGTGTGTATAAGTATGTGCTTCTTTAGATCACTTTTTGTCATAAACTTTTTACCACATTCATTACATTCAAAGTTCTTCACTCCTGTATGTATAAGTATGTGCTGCTTTAGAATACTTTTTGTCACAAACTTTTTACCACATTCATTACATTCAAAGTTCTTGACTCTTTTTTCTGTGTGTATAAGTATGTGATTCTTTAGATTACCTTTTGTCACACATTTTTTACCACATACTTCACATTCAAACTTCCTCGCTCCTGTATGTATAAGTATGTGCATCTTTAGATCACTTTTTGTCATAAACTTTTTACCACATTCATTACATTCAAAGTTCTTGACTCCTGTGTGTATAAGTATGTGCTGCTTTAGATTACCTTTTGTCACACATTTTTTACCACATACTTCACATTCAAACTTCCTCTCTCCTGTGTGTATAAGTATGTGCTGCTTTAAATTATCTTTTCTCACAAACTTTTTACCACATTCTTCACATTCAAAGTTCCTCTCTCCTGTGTGAACAATGCTGTGTTTCTTAAGGTCAGATTTCCAACTAAACTTTTTACCACACTCATCACACATAGACATTTTCTTTCCAGTATGAGTCAACAAATGGCGAGTGAGATTCCATTTCCTACTAAACTTTTGACCACATTGTTGACAGACCAACTTGTTACACTTCTCTTTTCTGACAACATTGATGGTGTCACTTCCTTCCACCTCCATCACTAACACAGTTTTATTCTGCCACCAATATGACCACTTGGTTAGTACTGGTATCAGGGCTGCCAACCACACTGCTACTGGTGTCAGGGCTGCCAACCACACTGCTACTGGTGTCAGGGCTGCCAACCACACTGCTACTGGTGTCAGGGTTATCACACTCTTACTGGTCTTATCTGAAACAAATATAACAATATAGTTTAACAGCAACCAGGAAGGTAATAGAAAAAAAGAGGGACAGTTAAAGAACTGAAAGCTAGTGGCTGGGACCGAAGGGGTGCCAAAACCTTTAAAGTATTGCCCACATCAATATAGACAATACCTCCCTACAGGGAATATTTCCACAAAACACACACATATCTATATTGAAGGATATTGTTTCATGGCATAGTCAGGAGGAATCAGGGTCCTTAAGGGGGAAGTACAGTGTTGGTAAATCTGGAACAACTGATTCCTCCAAACTATTCCAAGCAAGGTGCCATATGACCTTGCTGTTGTGGTGCCTAATACCAATCCATCTATTCCAAGCAACAGGACACCATTAATTTTGGGTATTTATTGAAAGAATTGCTGTATTGTAGTAGTGTTGCCAGATCTGGCTAGGTCCCAGTATTTTGTTCCGGTAATTTCCTGTACTTTACTACGGTTTTTTCCCGGTAGTTTGCCCAGGTAAGGTCCAGGTAGCTTGCCCAGGTAAGGTCCAGGTAGCTTGCCCAGGTTAGGTCCCAGTAGCTTGCCCAGGTTAGGTCCCGGTATTCTGCTGTGGTCTAGGTTAGGTTAGGTAAGGTCAGGCTAATTTAAAAATGCCCAATTTGAACACTGAAAATGGGGAATTTGCAGAGGAAATGCCATAGAAGAAAATAGTCTTAGAATAGTGTAAATAAGTGGGTAATGAAGGTAGGAAAACCGTACGCGATAACTGCAATTCTTTAAATATTTACCTAATTTTGTTCACCAGGTCCTATTTCTTGGCAGAATACTTTGGAGGAATCAAGGCACTGCAATGTATCCAAAGTGTATTTTTCCCTTAATTATGCCTCCAATCTATCCTCCTACCTCTTTGTATGTATAGAAGGTGTTACAACCCTAGTTTTGGCTCGTTTATGTCTAGGGGAAGATTAGGCATTGTGAACAGCTTGAGTTATAACTCCTGGTAGATATGTTACTGTAGTCAGTGGAGTTACAACTAATGAAATGAAACGGGAACTTCACTCCACTCCCTCAATGGATATTTGCCCAGAAACAGTAATGTAAACAAATGACTAATGATTTTAACATGTATATTATTACCATCACCAAATAAGTACAATATTTACAATTAAACAAAACAGTAATATGAATGATGTTAACGTTAACAGACACCAATTAGCACACCAAATAATAGAACACAACTTGATCAAAGTTAAACAAAATAGAGTACAATAATACAGAGCTGAATAGAGCGTGACAGAGTTCTTTGAGCAGAACAGAGATGGTATGCAATGGAGTGAGAGTCTATGTCTTCACTACATATAAAATATAACAAGAGTTGAACCAAGATGGTATGAAAGTGACGGAGTGAAGCCTGAGCATTCACTAATTTGGTCAGTCGAGGGAAGAGCTTATATACATCCCCATCGACTGCTGATAGGTTGATCTGAAGACCAGCAAGCCCCTGATAGGTTGAGAGAATGTAATCGAGTCTGCCATTGGTTGAAAGAATGTAAGAGAGTCTCTGATTGGTTGATACGGCCCTCACATCTGCGCAACTTGGTAGGTTAGGGCAAGAAGGGCGCACAGCTTGGCGGGTTGGTTACGGTCAGTTAGAACCAGTTTGTGGGGATGTCCAACTGTGGTGCAAACTAGGTAGTTTATGGGAAACAGCTGACTCCTGGTTGTCGAGTTGATTGCAGGTTCGTGACAAAGGTCATTTGAGTCTTGAAATACAAAGTACAAGTGAATGAAGTGATGGTGATTGGTGACGTTGAACCTGCTTTGTTATGGTCAATCTTGGTGGTTGTCAAAGGAGCTCTTAAGTTCTTGTTATAATGAAATATCTATATATATGCTTAACATAAAGTGTAACATAAAGTATAAAGTGTAACACTTTATGCTTAACATAAAGTGTAATGACCATATAATTTCCTTAATAAAATCTGTGAACTATAAGTTACACTACGAATTATTGTTTCTTTCGTGAAATACTGTGCCGGACTGCCAGATCTGTCCAGTCTACTTCCTCCGATTTTTCTTTGTTCGGGGCTGTTCACTGTTCAAGTGACGATCGGAGAGGTATCCGGCCAAACGGACTGGTGTGAACCTCGCATAAGACACTTTTCATCTATGGTATTTTTTTTCAGTGTTTCAATTTGCCCCGGTCACTTTTTGATAGTTTACACCGGTTATATCCCAGTAGTTTGCCTAGGTTAGGTCCCGGCACTCTGTTGTGGTCTAGGTTAGGTTAGGTCAGACTAATTTCCAAATTAACCATATAAATATATCTTATCTTGGAGATCTGGCATTTGTGGGAAAGAGTCGATGTGCATTCCCACGGATCCCCCATGTTTGTATTGGGGGTGAAAATGGGGACATCTCCGAGAGAAACACCATAGATGAAAAGTGTCTTAGAATGGTCCAAAATAGTGGGTAATGATACTAAAATATACAATATAGTGAATGAAGAGCTTCTATACTAATACCATGAAAAGTGTCTTAGAATGGTCCAAAATAGTGGGTAATGATACTAAAATATACAATATAGTGAACGGAGTATTTCTGTACTTTTACCATAAAAAGGAGTCATGGGGAGTTTGTCAAGTGAGGGAGGGAGATATAATGTGAGAAATGTAAATATAAATACAGTAACAGTCACAACATGGTATAATGTGTGAACTGTACAGTAATAATGGTAATTATCTATTCTACTGCCATTTTATATTACAATGTTTTTATCTTCTTTACCCACTAATTTATAACATTCTAAGACACTTCGGTAAATATTTACTCTATTGCCGGTTGGTATAAAGATGTTTTTATCTTCTTTACCCACTATTTTATACCATTCTAAGACACTTTTATTCAATGGCAATTTCTTCTGCAATTTTTAAATTAACCTGACGTTACCTAACCTAACCTAGACCGCAGCCGACTACCGGGAACTAACCCAGGCAAACTAACGGGACCTAACTAGGGCAAACTACCGGGAACTAACTGTGGTAAAGTACCAGGACCTGACCGGGGCAAAATATTGGGACCTAACGAGATCTGGCAACACTGCTACATAATGGCAATAGTTTAGATGAATACCGTAATTGTTAAAAAGAGCCACAGAAAAGAAAGATATTTACTAATTTCGGCTAATAGTGCGATTGTCTGCGCTGGTGAACTACTGGTTAGGTTAGGTAGGGTTCAGTTACCTTTATCAATACTCAGTGGAATTATCTTGTGAAAGGTATTCTTTGTTAGATATCTTAATTTTAAGATACGACATTTCCGTTGCAGAGGGACGAACTGAGGTCGGTCGGACAGTGTTACCAGATCCCCTTGGCAAAATTACGAAAGATCCAGCAGGCAGTTGTGTACAATACGCCCGACTCACCCAATCAGGATACTTTTAGTTCCTATCCACAGGATCTATTTTATTTTTAAAGGTCCCGAAGGACACTAAGTTAGGTCCCAAAGGACATTAAGTTAGGTCCCGAAGGACATTAAGTTAGGTCCCAAAGGACATTAAGTTAGGTCCCAAAGGACATTAAGTTAGGTCACAAAGGACATTAAGTTAGGTCCCGAAGGTAGGAACAATCTAGGTTAGATTAGGTATGTCAGGTTATTTCGTCTGGTGATCAAAAAGTTATCTATCCCAATTTTAAATTATTGAATTTCCCGCTTAACTGGGCTACTTATTAAACATTCTTCATACGATTTCCCAAGTGTGGACAAACTTTGCCTAAAACATGGAAGTATTCATGAATCTGGCAACACTGTATGCAGAGGCAGGAAGTCGGGAACCCGCTAGGAAAGTCGCGCTCCAATTTCAAAATAAATACATACGGTACAAAGGTAAAGCTATACAAGTGTTATTCATGTTTTTTACATATTTCATCTGAATATAACAGTCTCCAAAATAAAAAGGGAAAAAAAATGGGCGATTTCGGTTGACAGAAAGTGTGAAAATCGAGGACGCAGCTAATCTCAATATTTACCGAAACTTTATCCAATAATAATAATATTAATAATAATACTACTATAACAATAATACAAATTATAAATACCATCTTGGTGTTGTTGTTGTTTACACTCTTGTTGTCTCTACCATGTACACACAGCCTGGAAAATTTGTATACATAAGTAACGGACACAATATGTATGTATGTGTAGCCTACAGTTATTATTATTATTGGTAAATATGGAAAGAATTACCGTCATTGCGTATGTTTTTTTTACCTTCATTACCCACTTATTTAGACCATTCTAAGACTATTTTCTACCTTCGTTACCCACTTATTTAGACCATTCTAAGACTATTTTCTACCTTCGTTACCCACTTATTTAGACCATTCTAAGTCTATTTTATTTTATGGCATTTCCTCTGCAAATGCCCCATTTCCAAGATAGGGCATATTCAAATGGGGCATTTTTAAATTAGCCTGACCTTACCTAACCTAACCTAGACCGTGTAAGACTACCGGGACCTAACCTGGGCAAACTACCAGGACCTAACCTGGGCAAACTACCAGGACCTAACCTGGGCAGACCAATGGGACTTAACCTGGGCAAACTACCGGGATCTAACCTGGGCAGACTACCAGGACCTAACCTGGGCAAACTACCAAGACCTAACCTGGGTAGACTACCGGGACCTAACCTGGGCAACCTACCGGGAAATAACAATGGTAAAGCACAGGAAATGACCGGGGCAAAATACTGGGACCTAGACGGATCTGGCAACACTGCTACAAAACGGTAATTCTTTCAATGGTATTACAGAATATCTGTTTTTGGCTAGGATTGCACAGTGTTACCACATCCGGCTAGGTCTCGGGAATTTGCCCCAGTCACTTCATGATAGTTTACACCGGTTATATCCCGGTAGTTGGCCCAGGTTAGGTCCCGGTAGTCTGCCTAAGTTAGGTCCCGGTAGTTGGCCCAGGTTAGGTCCCGGTAGTTTGCTGTGGTCTAGGTTAGGTGAGGTTAGGTTAATTTCTAAATTATGTTTGTAAAACGGGGCATATCTCAAAAACGGGACATCTCCCAGAGAAACACCATAGATGAAAAGTGTGTTAGAATGGTCCAAAATAGTGGGTAATGATACTAAAATATACATTATAGTGTATGAACTACTTGTATAATAATACCATGAAAAGTGTGTTAGAATGGTCCAAAATAGTGGGTAATGATACTAAAATATACAATATAGTGTTTGAAGTACTTCTGTATATTTACCCTTTCAATAATATGTATGTATGTGTAGCCTACAGTTATTATGGTATACCGTTATTATTATTACGAGAGAGAGAGAGAGAGAGAGAGAGAGAGTAATACTGAAAATCTGTCTCTCTCTCTCTCCTACTGATATTTACTCTCTCTCTTCTTACCTGTCTGTGTGTGTGTGTTACTTCTCTCTCTTTCTCTAAGTGAATATAATATAAGGAGAGAGTGTCAGGGAGAGTTTTCTCACTTTGTTTACATTATCGTCGTCGTTATCAGTGTTGCCAGACCAAATGAATGAGATGAGAATCTGACAAACTTGGCCAAAAAATCTGTAGAAATCTGTCACCTACAAGTATTAACTCTGAAGACAAATCTGTACATCATAAAGCAGTTTATTATACATAAAAAGGCAACTTGATATGTAATTTAATTGGTTTTGACATAACTTTAGGGATGGATAACTGAAACAAATTTCACGTTTTCCTTAAAGCTTTTGGAGGAGTTCCAGTTCAAGTTGTGGGTTCCACAGAGGGCCGCTCATGGCCAGCATAATATGGGGGGGTTGTGAGGGGGATTTAAGGATCCAGGGGAGGATTAGGAAGGGGGTTAGGATAAGGGTGGATTGGGTCAGGGACTGTGGGTTGAGTATTAGGATTGGGGAGGTAATGATTGGTGATCCTATTTATAAACGCACAATGCTACACTATGCACCGAAGTACCATATCCACCCAATACACTACCAATTATTTTATCTCGCTTTAATCTTTTTATATTAGTTATTTATCGCCCTCCTTCTATTTTACCTGATGAAGACTTAGCTCTTATTAACTTTATTCGGCAGTTTAGTACTGGAAGAGAGCTCATAATATTTGGAGATTTTAACTTGCCCTCCATTTACTGGAAGGATCCTATTATTGAGAGCAACATCTCTAACCGTGATGCACCCCAAGGATGAGAGACAGTAAGGATAGTTCACTGAGCACTTGTTTTACCCACAATGCACTGCGCCATACAGCCGTGACGTCACTGGAGACCCAAACACGGACGCACAGAGGAGTTTTGCCTTGGCTTTGCTTGTATCTCAGTGACTCCAGCTTTTTTCTCTATAAGAACAATGACAAGGTGTGCTGTTTACGGGTGCAATAGCAATAACAGGAGCAAGAAACAAGAAAAATGCCATTTTTATCGATTTCCAAGGACAAAATCAGTGTTAAAACAGTGGAATAATTCATGCTATCGGGCAGATAACCTAAACCCAGAGACTGTCAGAGTTTGCTCCAGTCATTTTAAGGCAGCAGACTACAAATAGAATTACAGCATCAAGAGGAAGCTCCTGAACAAGTCTCCACAGGCAACAAGATCACTGAAGGCTGATGCTGTACCTTCGCTGTTTCTCCCAAAACAGGAGGATGATTCAGGTAGGCAATATGGACTCTTATCTGTTCCTGCCAATACTTTCGGTATAAAACTTATTGTGCTAAACTTACTAAATATCATCTTTCATTTGCAATTAGTAGGAGCTGACAAATATTTCTTGATGGTGCTTGTTAACAGGTTAAAATAAGTCTTGTGCATAGATATGGGCTGCCCCTAATCTTTATTGAAAGTAAGGTTTATATGAGCCATACAATTGAAATGTGACAAGACAACCAACCAGGTAAGATAGGCCAATTTTATGAAAGCTTTATAGGTTATTTGGTTTTATTGTACATTGTGTAGGGTTGGTTTATACTAATGTTAGGTGGCAGGTAGATTGGGACCATTTCTTAATATTTTCAGTTTTTATAAATGACTAGTTTGGTAGGGAGGTGGGAAACATAACCATACCAATAGAGCAGAAAGGTTTTCCATCTTGATCATACAAATAAATTGCACTACTAGATTGTCTGATTTAATTATTTTCCTTTTTGCAGAAAGTGCAAAACACCGTGGGCGCAGAGCTGAGGAAAAACAGAGGCGTAAGATTTGCTCAGTGTTTCTGGTAGGAAGAATTTTATGACTTTAAAATTGATTTTTATTAAAATTTTTACTGTCTTGCTGAAATATAACATCTCAATCAGTGAGTTACATATGGTATATAGGGTATATTATATATTCCTTTATGTTATGGAAAGTTATTTAATTAAAAGATAGAACATATTGTGTACAGGTTGGGAAATCTTTTTGAAGAAATAAACTCCTGTGAAGAGGAGTACCTCAGGGGAGTGTATTGGGTCCTATTCTCTTCTGTATCTACTTTATCAAACTATCACATATACTAGAGAAACATGGTGCCAACTTCAAACTATTTGCCGATACACAATTATATATATCTATAAATAATGTGGTGGATGCAGAGGTGAATTTGAGTGTTATTATGTCCGATATTGGATGGATTTGAAACAACTCAAGCTAAATCCAAGTAAAACTGAGTGTTTGGTCGTTGGAAAGAAGACCAATCTTAGAAGATTAGATATCTCAAGCTTACGAGTGCATGGTAGTACACTAGATGTAAGAAACAAAGTGAAAGATTTAGGAGTGCTGCTAGATGAAAATCTCTCTTTCGAAGCTCAAATTAATCAAGTTGTAAAAGTTTCTGGTTATCACCTGAGGAACATTGCTTTTGTTAGAAAATATTTAGATCAGGATACCGTGAAGATGCTTCTTCATAATTATGTCATAAGCAGACTGGATTACTGCAATTCCCTATATTATGGTTTGCCAGACTATCGGCTAAAAAATTGCAAAACGTAATGAACAGAGCAGCAAGATTAATTAAAGGTCTTCCATCTCGTGAGAGGATAACCCCAGCACTCATTGACTTACATTGGTTACCAATAAAGGCGAGGATTGTGTACAAGATATGTCTTCTAACATTCCCAGCATTAAAATTTGATAAACCGGAGTACTTGACAAATCTTTTAAGAGGTTTTCAAGTAAATTTCTCAGTGGAACATAGGCATAGTGATGAACAATACAGGTTAAATGAGCCACGGAGTAATCTGACAATGGGTTTCAGAGCGTTTGCAAGGTGTGCACCAAGGCTCTTTAATGGATTGTCATTAAATGTCCGAAGTAGTGAAAATTGCACGATTTTAAAGAAAACACTGAAAACACATCTGTTCGCTGAGTGTTACGACACGGATTATATGAGTATTACAAGTGATTATAGTGTTTAATAATATTGAGAGAGGCCCTGCGGAGCACCATCTGCTGGTGGAGCGGGGTATAGAATATCCAACAACTCGTAACAAGTATGTAACAGCAACATAGCCATACCCCAGTTCAACTTGTTTAGGAATGACATTATCTATCTATCTATCTATCTATAGCTCTGAGGCCCAAGGGGGTGGCCACAGCAGAAGTGTCTCCAGTTTTCTCTATTCCAACACTCCCTCCTTACTTGGTCCATTCTGCCTCTGTCCCTCATGTTACTCTCCTTTACATACTCTTCCACTCTGTTCTGCCATCTAACCGGTGGTCTGCCTCTCACACCAGGTCCCACAACTTCACTTTCATACACCATTACAAACTCCACACCTTGCATTCTCTCTACATTTCAAAACCACCTCAATGTATTATGCTTCACTCTCTCAACCACTTCTCACTCAATACCGATTGCCTTCTCACTCATACATCTCTCGTACACACTCTCATTACTTTCTCCATTCCACCTAGTAAGTCCACATGCTCCTCTCAACTAACTCATTTCCACTGCACCTATTCTAGACTGATGAGCCCTACTCCAAGTCCATGTCTCTGACACATAAGTTAGTGGTGGCAGGATTATACTATTTCGTAGTCCCCTTTACACCCATACTCACACTTCTACCCTTCATAATCCTCCCCAGTGATCCCATGACCTGTTTACCGCTCATTGCTCTCTCCCTAATTTCTCCATCAATACTTCCATGTTTACATAAAACTATACCCAGGTACTTAAACTCCTTTACTTCCTCCATCCTCTCAAGTTATCTCACACTTCATCCCAGTTGGTACTCGCACTCTGTACGGAGTGGTAAAGTCAATCACTTCAGTTTCTGCTCTCTCAAATACAATCACCTTACTTTTACCAACATTCAACTTCAGTTTCCTTCATTTACACACAGACTAAAACTCATCCACCACACTCTGTAACTCCCTTTCACTCTCAGCCATCAACACAGTGTCATCCGCAAACAAATTTGCCACCAAGGACCAATTTACTTCATTCAGCATCAACTTCACCCTCAGACCATTCACTTTGGCTTTCGTTTCTCTCATACAACCATCCATATATATATATATATATATATATATATATATATATATATATATATATATATATATATATATATATATATATATATATATATATATATATATATATATATATATATATATATATATATATATATATATTGAACAGCCATGGTGACATAAAACACCCCTGTCTCAGCCCTACACTAATATTAAAACTCACTTAGATCACCCTCTACCTGCACACATGCTTTTGCATCTGCATAAAATGCCTCAATGCCTTTCAGCAAAGACCCCCCTCCCCAACACCACAAATTCTCAACACCTCTGTCATAGGTCTCTTATCAACCCTATCATATGCCTTTTTCTCCATCCATGATGGCAGCAAACAGCCTCCTGCCTTTCCCAATATATTTCTCCAATGTTGAATTTTAATGCAAAAATCTGGTGCACACATCCTCTCCCCTTTCTGAACCCCCACTACTTATCACAAACTTTATTCCCAGTTACTTCAGCCATCTCTCAGTAAGAACCTTCCCATACACCTTCCCTGTCACACTAAGAAAGATTTTTCCACTATAGCTACCATACTCATCCCTACTGCCCATCCCATTCCTTATACAGAGTCACATTTATGGCTCTATTCCAGTCCTCTGGCACCTCTCCCTGCCTCCAAGGCAATGGTAATGAGTAACACAACCCTGGGAACACACAGACACTCTCCTTGTAACACAGGGTCAGTAATCAATTAGTGTGTATGGAAATGAGTAACACAAGCCTGGGAACACACACACACTATCCTTTTACCACCGGTTGAGAATTATAATGAAGAACAGAAGGCTGGAAACACAAATACATTTGGTGGTCATCAATGAGGAACTGAGTGTAAAATGAAGACAGTGGTTGACACAAGTATTTATTTATTGTATATCCAGGGTTTACAATATCAGCGACATCCACTCCACAAACACTACTACGTCTACACACACACACTTTTTCAACATATCTGCAGTTATTGTAAGCCATATTATATTATATTATATTATAGTAGTACTGTACTACCTGTAGGCTTCAGTTCTACATATACTATACATTTAATATTATGGACCCTGTGATTGTATATGAGAATTAGTGGCTTTTGATTCCTCCTGAGTACACCTAAAAACAAACTCCTTCCATGTAGGTGGTGTTTCATAGCAGTAATTGAAGGACTCATTTACCTCCAATTTTCAGACTACATCCCAGGGTCCCATAAGACACCAACCTGTCACTACAAACAGCAGTTGTTATTTTAACATATATCAAGGCCACATTATATCTATATCATACTTCAGTTCCAATAATACATTTAATATTAAGACACCAACCTGTCACTACAAACAGCAGCTGTTATTTTAACATATATCAAGGCCACATTATATTATATTATATCATACTTCAGTTCCAATAATACATTTAATATTAAGTCACCAACTTGTCACCAAACATTACTGTTATCTTTGTGTTGTGTGTGTGATCATTTGTGTTTTTTTAACAACTCATTTACTAATTTTTTTTTTCCACATTTATTAAAGGGTGGCAAACAATGATAGCCTCCCCCACCCCCCTGCTGGGCAAATACTGTATTAGCTAGAAATATGATGGTGATATCGTCTGAAAGTATATTCAATTCTTCTTCTTTGCTGGTATCAAAATGTGTGCTGCTGTGTTAAATGACAGTGAAAAGAAGAGATTTATCAACCGCATCCGAGCAGTTATGTTTTGTGAGGCCTTTGACACCGGTGCCTCCTTTATATCTTAGTTGTGTTTTGCTCTATGGCTCAGAGGCTCCAAAGACTTTGTCAATCATAATTGGAACAAGAGTCTGGATGATAGTGAAGCTAAGTTTGTGGATTGTAGGTTGTAAGTTTTGTCTCAGGAGTCAAAAGACATGGTCATTGAGTGATCCTGCTGTTATGGTGAATTGATCAAAAGTGGTGAATGTGTTGGTGTTCTTCATTGCACAGCAGATGATGTGGGTGATAAAGCCTCAGGGGCAATGTTGGGATGGAGATTATTTTTGGGAGAAGATCATGACAAAGCTTGTCATTCCCTTTCTTCAAGACTCAAAATGTTGTAGATGTCACTCAGGTTACCTTTCTGCACAACAAAGCACCATATGTGAAAATGCTTTGAACCCAACCAGAACCTTCTGAAGGACAACAACATTGACTTCTTTGGTAATGAAGAGTGGCCCAGTAATTCTCCTGTTCTGTGATAATGTTGGATCCATGTTGAAGGACGAGGTTGATAAAAGGATGTTGTCTGAACCTCCATCAACTCAATATAGTCATAACAAGATGGAGGAGCACATCAATGCTGTGCTTCGGGGAATGGAGTTCAACATGGAGCTTTTTGAGTCACTTTTGTCTTCCTACCCTGCTCGTCTTCAAGCTGTTCATGACGCCAATGGAGGGAAAACTGAATACTGAGCTCGTCAGCATAGACCTACAATATAATGTGCTACCTTTTGATATTTTCATTTTTTTCCTATCATGCTTAGGGGAGAGGGGAGCAATCATTGTTTGCCATCGCTTACAATCAAAGTTTTATTTCATGTGTGAACAGTTTTGTGTAACGTGAGTTGGGATTGGTCAGAAAACTTTTTACCACATTCATTACATTCAAAATCCTTTACTCCTGATGAACTTTGATATGTACAGTCGGCAAAAAAAGTTTTGTTACCATCCCTAAAACAGTGTGATGTAAAGCTGGTACGCCTGACTGGTGAGTATCATACCTTCGCCACCCTCCGTCCTCCATAATAAGTGCGTGCCCCAGGCCACTGCCCCTCAGTGTGTCATGGGCAGCCAAGTAGGAATGACGTTCTTTCAGCCAGCGCTATTTTTTCTGGGTATTTTACAGTTATTCTTGTTGTAAAATACTCAAACCCTTTTCCTTATGTTTAATAATGAATAGTTAAATAGTAAGAGTTCTTCAACACTCAAAATTTAATTTAAAATCAGCTAAACTTTTGATATAAAAACATTGACACTGCTGGGGCAATGACGATTCCCGTCCAGCATGTCCCGGATGACACGAGTCACAGCTGCATGTCGGAGTACCAACCCTACCGTGCTTACCCATGTTAAAATTAATGTAGGGGTGGTAACGAAACTTTTTTTGTCGACTGTACATTAAGGTGAGATTTCCTACTAAACCTTTTACTACATTCATTATATTCAAAATCTTTTACTCCTGATGAACTTTGATATGTACATTAAGGTGAGATTTCTGAGTAAACCTTTTACTACATTCATTACATTCAAAATCCTTCACTCCTGTATGTATAAGTATGTGCTGCTTTAGAACATCCTTTCTCACAAACTTTTTACCACACTTCACTCTTTTTTTTTTCAATTGTCTTATTTTCAGGTTATCTTGGAGCAATGGACCGCAGCCAGGGGTCTATAGTTGCATCCTAACCGTTGATCGCAGAGTATCCAAGGGCTCTCTAGTTAAGACAAAGGGTGTGGTGTGTAGCGTGTTTGTATATATTGTGTAAATAGAGAGAGTGATGTCTTTGGGAGTATGTTGGACTACTCTCAGTGTATGCGAGACACAAAAAAGAAATCAGCAAAGGTGGACTGCCAGGTGAAACGGGAGTTCCAACCCTCCCTATCACCAGTCCAGCATCTATAAGTATGTGCTTCTTTAGATTACTTTTTGTCATAAACATTTTACCACATTCATTATATTCAAAGTTCTTGACTCTCTCTAAGAGGAGGAGGCTGAAGACACCAGCCAAACAGGGCAGTACTCCTAGGGTAGACGCTGGACTGGTGATAGGGAGGGTTGGAACTCCCGTTTCACCTGGCAGTCCACCTTTGCTGATTTCTTTTTTGTGTCTCGCATACACTGAGAGTAGTCCAACATACTCCCAAAGACATCACTCTCTCTCTATTTACACAATATATACAAACACGCTACACACCACACCCTTTGTCTTAACTAGAGAGCCCTTGGATACTCTGCGATCAACGGTTAGGATGCAACTATAGACCCCTGGCTGGGGTCCATTGCTCTTGACTCCTGTGTGTATAAGTATGTGCTTCTTTAGATTACCTTTTGTCACACATTTTTTACCACATTCTTCACATTCAAAGTTCCTCTCCTATGTGTATACGTATGTGCTTCTTTAGATAACTCTCTGTCACAAACTTTTTACCACATTCATTACATTCAAAGTTCCTTTCTCCTGTGTGCAAAAGTATGTGTTGCTTTAGAACATCCTTTCTCACAAACTTTTTACCACATTCATTACATTCAAAGTTCCTCTCTCTTGTGTGTATAAGTATGTGCTGCTTTAGATTACCTTTTGTCCCACATTTTTTACCACATTCATTACATTCAAAGTTCTTGACTCCTGTGTGTATAAGTATGTGCAGCTTTAGATCACTTTTTGTCACACATTTTTTACCACATACTTCACATTCAAACTTCCTCGCTCCTGTGTGTATAAGTATGTGCTTCTTTAGATTATTTTTTGACACACATTTTTTACCACATACTTCACATTCAAAGTTCTTGACTCCTGTGTGTATAAGTATGTGCTGGTTTAGATTACCTTTTGTCACACATTTTTTACCACATTCATTACATTCAAAGTTCTTGACTCCTGTGTGCATAAGTATGTGCTGCTTTAGATTACTTTTTGTCATAAACTTTTTACCACACTCATCACACATAAACATTTTCTTTCCAGTATGAGTCAACAAATGGTGAGTGAGATTCCATTTCCTACTAAACTTTTGACCACATTGTTGACAGACCAACTTGTTACACTTCTCTTTTCTGACAACATTGATGGTGTCACTTCCTTCCACCTCCATCACTAACACAGCTTTATTCTGCCACCAATATGACCACTTGGTTAGTACTGGTGTCAGGGCTGCCAACCACACTGCTACTGGTGTCAGGGCTGCCAACCACACTGCTACTGGTGTCAAGGCTGCCAACCACACTGCTACTGGTGTCAGGGCTGCCAACCACACTGCTACTGGTGTCAGGGCTGCCAACCACACTGCTACTGGTGTCAGGGTTATCACACTCTTACTGGTCTTATCTGAAACAAATATAACAATATAGTTTAACAGCAACCAGGAAGGTAATAGAAAAAAAAGAGGGACAGTTGAAGAACTGAAAGCTAGTGGCTGGGACCGAAGGGGTGCCAAAACCTTAAAAGTATAGCCCACGTCAATATAGACAATACCTCCCTACGGGGAATATTTCCACAAAACACACATACCTATATTGAAGGATATTGTTTCATGGCATAGTCAGGAGGAATCAGGGTCCTTAAGGGGGAAGTACAGTGTTGGTAAATCTGGAACAACTGATTCCTCCAAACTATTTCAAGCAAGGTGCCATATGACCTTGCTATTGTGGTGCCTAATACCAATCCATCTATTCCAAGCAACCGGCCACAGGACGCCATTAATTTTGGGTGTTTATTGAAAGAATTGCTGTTTTGTAGCAGTGTTGCCAGATCTGGCTAGGTCCCAGTATTTTGTTCCGGTAATTTCCTGTACTTTACTACGGTTATTTCCCAGTAGTTTGCCCAGGTAAGGTCCAGGTAGCTAGACCAGGTTAGGTCCCAGTATCTTGCCCAGGTTAGGTCCCAGTAGCTTGCCCAGGTTAGGTCCCAGTATTCTGCTGTGGTCTAGGTTAGGTTAGGTAAGGTCAGGCTAATTTAAAAATGCCCAATTTGAATATTGTAAATGGGGCATTTGCGGAGGAAATGCCATAGAAGAAAATAGTCTTAGAATAGTGTAAATAAGTGGGTAATGAAGGTAGAAAAACCGTACGCGATAACTGCAATTCTTTAAATATTTACATAATTTAGTTCACCAGGTCCTGTTTCCTGGCATAATACTTTGGAGGAATCAAGGCACTACAATGTATCCAAAGTGTATTTTCCCTTAATTATGCCTCCAATCTATCCTCCTACCTCTTTGTATGTATAGAAGGTGTTACAACCCCAGTTTTGGCTTGTTTATGTCTAGGGGAAGATTAGGGGTTGTGAACAGCTCGAGTTATAACTCCTGGTAGATATGTTACTGTAGTCAGTGGAGTTACAACTAATGAAATGAAACGGGAACTTCACTCCACTCCCTCAATGGATATTTGCCCAGAAACAGTAATGTAAACGAATGACTAATGATTTTAACATGTATATTATTACCATCACCAAATAAGTACAATATTTACAATTAAACAAAACAGTAATATGAATGATGTTAACGTTAACAGACACCAAATGACACCAATTAGCACACCAAATAATAGAACACAACTTGATCAAAGTTAAACAAAATAGAGTACAATAATACAGAGCTGAATAGAGCGTGACAGAGCTCTTTGAGTATTAAAGATTGTGATTGGACTGCCGGATCTGTCCAGTCTACCTCCTCCGACTTTTCTTTGTTCGGGGCTGTTCACTGTTCAAGTGACGATCGGAGAGGTATCCGGCTAAACGGACTGGTGTGAACCTCGCATAAGACACTTTTCATCTATGGTGTTTCTTTTCAGTGTTTCAATTTGCCCCGGTCACTTTTTGATAGTTTACACTGGTTATATCCCAGTAGTTTGCCTAGGTTAGGTCCCGGCAGTCTGCTGTGGTCTAGGTTAGGTTAGGTCAGACTAATTTCCAAATTAATCATATAAATATACCTTCTCTTGGAGATCTGGCATTTGTGTGAAAGAGTCGATGTGCATTCCCACGGATCCCCCATGTTTGTATTGGGGGTGAAAACGGGGACATCTCCGAGAGAAACACCATAGATGAAAAGTGTCTTAGAATGGTCCAAAATAGTGTGTAATGATACTAAAATATACAATATAGTGAACGGAGTATTTCTGTACTTTTACCATAAAAAGGAGTCATGGGGTGTTTGTCAAGTGAGGGAGGGAGATATAATGTGAGAAATGTAAATAACAATACAGGAAGAGTCACAACATAGTATAATGTGTGAACTGTACAGTAATAATGGTAATTATCTATTCTATTGCCATTTTATATTACAATGTTTTTACCTTCTTTTGCCACTAATTTATAACATTATAAGGTAATTATGATAATTATCTATTTTACTGCCATTTTATATTACAATGTTTTTATCTTCTTTACCCACTAATTTATAACATTCTAAGACACTTCGGTAAATATCTACTCTATTGCCGGTTGGTATTAAGATGTTTTTATCTTCTTCATCCACTAATTTATACCACTCTAAGACACTTTTCTTCAATGGCAATTTCTTCTGCAATTTTTAAATTAACCTGACGTTACTAAACCTAACCTAGACCGCAGCCGACTACCGGGAACTAACCCAGGCAAACCAACGGGACCTAACTAGGGAAAACTACCGGGAACTAACTGTGGTAAAGTGCCAGGACCTGACCGGGGCAAAATACTGGGACCTAACGAGATCTGGTAACACTGCTACATAATGGCAATAGTTTAGATGAATACCGTAATTGTTAAAAAGATCTGGTTAGGTAGCGATCAATTCTCAGTGGAATTATCTTGTGAAAGGTATTCTTTGTTAGATATTTTAATTTTAAGATACGACATTTCTGTAGAGGAGGGACGAACTGAGGTCGGTCGGACAGTGTTACCAGATCCCCTTGGCAAAATTACGAAAGATCCAGCAGGCAGTTGTGTACAATACGCCTGACTCACCCAATCAGGATACTTTTAGTTCCTATCCACAGGATCTATTTTATTTTTAAAGGTCCCGAAGGACACTAAGTTAGGTCCCAAAGGACATTAAGTTAGGTCCCGAAAGACATTAAGTTAGGTCCCGAAGGACATTAAGTTAGGTTCTGTAGGACATTAAGTTAGGTCCCGAAGGACATTAATTTAGGTCCCGAAGGACATTAAGTTAGGTCTCGAAGGACATTAAGTTAGGTACTGATGGACATTGTTAGGTCCCGAAGGACATTAAGTTAGGTCCCGAAGGTAGCAACAATCTAGGTTAGGTTAGGTAGGTCAGGTTATTTCGTCTGGTGATCAAAAAATTATTTATCCCAATTTTAAATTATTGAATTTCCCGCTTAACTAGGCTACTTATTAAACATTCTTCATACGATTTCCCAAGTGTGGGCAAAATTTGCCTAAAACATGGAAGTATTCACGAATCTGGCAACACTGCATGCAGTGGTAGGAAGTCAGGAACCCGCTATGAAAGCCGCGCTCCCATTTCAAAGTAAATACATTCGGTACAAAGGTAAAGGTATACAAATGTTATTCATGTTTTTTACGTATTTCATCAAAATATAAGTCTCCAAAATAAAAAGGGAAAAGAAATGGGCGATTTCGGTTGACAGAAAGTGTGAAAATCGAAGACGCAGCTAATCTCAATATTTACCGAAACTTTATCCAATAATAATAATAATATTAATAATAATACTACCATAACAATAATACAAATTATAAATACCATCTTGGTGTTGTTGTTGTTTACACTCTTGTTGTCTCTGCCATGTACACACAGCCTGGAAAATTTGTATACATAAGTAACACACACAATATGTATGTATGTGTAGCCTACAGTTATTATTATTATTATTATTGGTAAATATGGAAAGAATTACCGTCTTTGCATACGTTTTTTTTTACCTTCATTACCCACTTATTTAGACCATTCTAAGACTATTTTCTACCTTCATTACCCACTTATTTAGACCATTCTAAGACTATTTTCTACTTTCATTACCCACTTATTTAGACCATTCTAAGACTATCTTCTACCTTCATTACCCACTTATTTAGACCATTTTAAGACTATTTTCTACCTTCATATGCCACTTACTTAGACTATTCTAAGACTATTTTCTTTTTATGGCATTTCTCTGCAAATGCCCCATTTCCAAAATAGGGCATATTCAAATGGGGCATTTTAAAATTAGGCTAACCTTACCTAAACCAACTTAGACCACATCAAACTACCGGGACCTTACCTGGGAAAACTATCGAGAAATAACCGTGGTAAAGTACAGGAAATGACATGAGCAAAATACTGCGACCTAGCCAGATCTGGCAACACTGCTACAAAACAGTAATTCTCTCAATGGTATTATTACAGAATAACTGTGTTTTTGGGTTAGATCGCGCAGCGTTACCACATCCAGCTAGATCCCAGGAATTTGCCGGAGTCACTTTATGATAGTTTACACCAGTTATATCCCAGTAGTTTGCCCAAGTTAGGTCCAGCTAGTTTGCCCAGGTTAGGTCCCGGTAGTTTGCCCATGTTAGGTCCCGGTAGTTTGCCCAGGTTAGGTCCCGGTAGTCTACTGTGGTCTAGGTTAGGTTAGGTTAGGTCAGACTAATTTCCAAATTATGTTTGTAAAACAGGGCATATCTCGAAAACGGGACGTCTCCAAGGAAAAATCCCATACATGATAAGTGTGTTAGAATGGTCCAAAATAGTGGGTAATGATACTGAAATATACAATATAGTGAACCCAGGGAAAATCGGTATTTATTGATTGAATTACCGTTTTGTAGCAGTGTTGCCAGATCTGGCTAGGTCCCAGTACTTTGCACCGGTCATTTTCTGTACTTTACCACGGTTATTTCCTGGTAGTTTGCCCAGGTTAGGTCCCGGTAGTCTGCCCAGGTCTAGGTTAGGTTAGGTCAGGTCAGGTAAGGTCAGGCTAATTTCAAAATGCCCCATTTGAATATGCCCTATCTTGGAAATGGGGCATTTGCGGAGAAAATGCCATAGAAGAAAATAGTCTTAGAATGGTCTAAATAAGTGGGTAATGAAGGTAGAAAAACCGTACCCGATAACGGTAATTCATTCAATATTTACCGGAAAATCTGCATAAGAATTCTATGTGGCAAATATTTACAATTGATGTATATTTCAGTAGGGGACAATGTAGTATGTTCGTGTGTAATTAATGTAATTGGCGACAGGACTTACTTTCGGCAGAATAGCCTTTCGGTAGTCTGCCCCAGTTACGTCCCGGTAGTCTGCCCTGGTTAGGTCCCGGTAGTCTGCCCCAGTCCAGATTAGGTTAGGTTTGGTTAATTATAGAAACTTGGCTCGGATTCCCAAATCTTGACATTTATCCCTCATGAAAATTGCAAAACCCGAGCCAACTTTTGCCGAAACTTGGCTTGGATTTTCAATTTTTCGACATTTATGCATGTCAACAAACCAGTATCAAGGCAAAATAAGCTCATTTACGTGTTTTCCCCCACCTAAAACCCCCGATTACCAGTGCTCTCCCCCAAGATTGAAGGGGTTAGGAAATATGTATAAACCAAGTGGTTTCCGATAAATATTATGGTCACTAATGAATAGAACAAGTAAAAATAGGCAGGAAAAAACTATAAATAAGAAAACCAGGTGGAACTCTTATGCAGAATTATCCTTTTCCCTACTCCCTCACAACCTATGTCATTCCATTTTTTGCATCCATCACATTTGATACCATTGTTTGTATATTATCTTACCTTTCGTGTCCTACAAACAACTTCCTCTCCTGCAGCACACGTGGAACACTTCATTCATGTGTCGTCGTCGTCGTCTTTATTTACATTATCGTCGTCGTTATCAGCACTTTTTCAACGGCACACACACACAAAAAAAGGGTTTATTTTTATTATTATTAACGGGATAGCACACTTACAACCCAACCTGCATCTTTAACTCCAACTTTCATTTACCTACAGTTTGCTTGACAAACCTAAACTGTCTATTAAAGTTACACTTGCAAACCATTTCATCCGTCAACACAATACAGTATAACATCCTATGCATAACTAAAACCTGACTTCTTCCAGTTACCTCCAACAACAGCAACATAGCCATACACCAGTTCATTTTTTTAGAAATGACACTATACCTATCTATCTATCTATAGCTCTGACGCCTCGTTCCCTCCAGGAACTCCCCCCAAGGGGGTGGCCACAGCAGAAACTAGTGTCTCCAGTTTTCCCTGTTCCAACACTTCCTCCTTACTTGGTCCATTCTTACTCTGTCCCACACGTTTCTCTCCTTTACATACTCTTTCACTCTGTTCTGCTATCTAACCGGAGGTCTGCCTCTCACACCAGGTGCCACAACTTCACTTCCATACACCTTCTTTACAAACTCCAAGTTCAAGTTTAAGTTGTGGGTGCCGCAGAGGGTCGCTCCTGAGCAGCATAATATGCGGGGGTTGTGAGGGGGATTTAAGGATCCAGGGGAGGATTAGGAAGGGGGTTAGGATAAGGGTGGATTCGGTCAGGGACTGCTGGTTGAGGATTAGGATTGGAGAGGTAATGATTGGTGATCCTATTTCTAAATGTGTCAAGAGTGGGGCTATTAGCTACGTGAGATGGGAGATGATTCCACTCTTGGATGCTGCGGGGAAAGAATGAGTGCCTAAATATATCAGTGCTTGTCTGGTATGTATGGTATTTTAAGTTGTGGCTGCCTCTAGTGGTACGTATACTTGTAGGGTGTAGATATGCGTCTTTGTCTATGTCAACTAACTTGTTTGTGTATGGTATTTTAAGTTGTGGCTGCCACTAGTGGATCATATACTTGTAGGGTGTAGATATGTGTCTTTGTCTATGTCAACTAACTTGTTTGTAATTTTGCATATCATCTGTTGTCTGTGTATCTGTCTTCGTGTTGCCAATGAGTCTAATTCTGTGTCTTGTTTAAGCAAAGTGACTGATGTAGTGTGTCTGTAAACACGTTTGGCACATCTTGCAGTTTTGTTTTGTATGGACTCTAATTTATTGATATTATTGTTAGTGTGTGGGTCCCAGAAAGTGTCGCAGAGGAGGCTACTCTAAGTGTGGTCGAACGAATGTGTTAATTTTTATGTCTGTGTTACACCTGATGAGGTTCCTGCACAAGAACCCCAGGACCCTACTATAGTCTTCCCAAACCTGGAAGAGCTCTACGGCGTGGCTGGTGATTAATGCTGATATGCCAAACATCAAAACGATAAACAACAAATAATTACATTTAACACTATTCAGATTTTTGTTTTGCATCAGATACACATTATATATTACGTATGTTAACATAATTATGTGCTGTACAGAATTCGTTAATTCTACTAGAAAAAAATGTGTGTTTATATAAATCATGTGGCGTTTATTTCCGCACCACATATGAGACGTTGCCATTGAGGCGGGTGCGGGGTGAAGGTCACATGTTTGGGTTAGGTCGGTTAGTGACCATTATACCTGAAAAGCTTTGTTTTGGTATAAATGTGGCAACAGCGCGCCAATTAGCTGCCCTTGCCCGAGAGACCTTCCAGGTTTGGGAAGACTATAGCTTTGGCCCTGATGCTACCTATATATGTGTTTGTTCCACCTCATGTTCGCTGAGATGTGGACGCCCAAGTATTTGTGGGAAGTGACTGTGTTGAAGTTGGTGTTGTGTAGTTGGTATGTAATGTGGAATGGGATTATAGGTTCGGGTAAAACGGATGTGATGGCATTGTCTGGTCTAAATGTTATCTGCACTTGGCTTCCCAGTCTTCAAGAGCAGTTAGGTTGTCCTGTAGTCGAAGGCAGTCATTCCTATCTTTAATCGGTCTGTAAACTAAGCTACCGTCTGCAAAAAGTCTAGTGGTAGAGGAAAGTGAGAGTGGGAGGTCATTAATGTATGAAAGGAAGAGAAGGGGACCCAGGACAGTGCCCTGGGGTACCCCAGAGGTCACAGGAACAGATGGAGACTGACTACCGTCAAGAACTACACGTTGCTTTCTGGTAGTCAAGAACGTTCTAATCCAGTGAAGAAGTTGTCCCTGTATGCCATAGAATTCTAATTTGTGTAGTAGTCTTTGGTGAGGGACTTTGTTGAAGGCTTTGGCAATGTCTAATACTATGGCGTCAACTTGTCTAATTTTTGTGTCATTGAGGGACTGCAAAATGTCATGAGTAGTTACCAGTAGCTGCGTCTCACACGAGCGTTTAGGCCGAAAACCGTGTTGATTGTCAGTCACTATATTTTGCCTATCAAAGTTGTCCATTATGTCTATGAATTATGTGTTCTAAAATTTTGCAGGGGACTGAGGTAAGTGAAATAGGTCTATAATTATTGGGAAGGGTTCTGTCTCCGGATTTAAAAATTGGGGTCACATTAGCCAAAAGCCAGTCTTGAGGGAGTTCACCGGTCTGCAAAGTCTGTGATAATATAACCTGCAGGACAGGGGCAAGAATGCTAGCGTTAGTCCTCAATATCCTGCAGGGTATATTGTCTGGTCCAGTCGCTTTGTGTATGTCTACCTCAGATAAAAGTGTCTCAATTCCTTGGGTGTTTATATGAATGGGAGGGATAGGTGAGTGTGATGGTGTTGGCATGTCTGGTAAGTGTTCATGTTCATGGGTAAAAACGGACTGGAATTGTGTGTTAAGGGCGTTGGCTTTGTCTTGTGGGTGTGTAACCTAGGAATTGTTGTGTAGTAATGTTGTAATACCGGTCGAGTCTTGTTTGCGTGCTTTAAAAAAGCTGAAGAATTTTTTGTGGTTTTGTGTGTTGTCTGCAAGGAAAGTGGATGTGTATTTAGTTTCTGCTTGTTTAGTTTCTTTCTGTAGTGTTTTCTGTATATTTTTGTATTCTAACCAGTGTTCTGTATCGTTGTATGTGTAGTCTTTTTAATTGTCTATTGTACCATGGTAATGACCAGTTATGTGTGATAGTTTTCGTGGGTATGTGCTTGTCCATTGTGTCACGTATAAAGTCACGAAGTCTGGTCCAGTTTGTTTCCACAGAACTGGCCATTGGGTCTGAGTCAAGGAACGAGTCACGAAATTCAACTAATTCTTGGGTAATGCCACCCATGTCAGCTCTGTTGTACATGTAAATTGTCCTGGGTAATTGTTTTTGTGTTGTTGGCTTGATGTTTGCGTCAATGAGTACCATCTCATTGTCACTAAGACCAGGTAGTACTCGTCTCCGTGTAATTAAGGAAATGTTGTTTGTGAGAAATAAGTCTAATATGTTGGATGTGACCCTGTGTCTTATGTTAGGATTATGTCTTTCTACACTGACTTGTGTGCGTGTTGGTTCAAGTACTGTTTGAGTAAGTGAGTGGGTGTTAATTATGTCAATGAAATTTTCATGTAAGAGTTTCCTATCAGTCTGTAATAGTAAGTCGCCTTCATGGGTGGAATTGTCCAGTGTCGCCTGTGCTGTCCAGTTTATGTCGGGAAGGTTAAAGTCACCAGCCAACTATATATTTTTGGAGGGGTCAATTTTAGATAAACAATCGTCAAGGGTCTGCAGGTATTCTAAGTTTGAATTTGGGGGATGATAAAAGGATCCTATAATGAGTGTCCGGCAGCCCTGTATCTGTAATTTAGTCCATATAATTTCAGAGTCTGTGTTCAGTTCGGTGGCTTGGGTCGCAACTAGTCCTGGCTTTGTCGCAATTAGGATTCCGCCATGTTTATCGTCTATTCTGTCCTTCCTGTGTAGGGTCATATTATAGGGACTGTCCGTCGGGAAGATTTCACTGTCTTGGATGTCAGGTGTGAGCCAGGTCTCTGTCCCTATAATAATGTCGGGGTCATAGGTCTGGAGGGTTTGGTGAAAGGCAGCTCTTTTGTTTATGATACTGCGAAAGTTAATGGTTAGGGTACGAAGGGAAGACAGTTTTTTATGGGTGATGGACTCGAGTGTGGTGTTGGTGGTAGAATGAGGTGTGAAGGCGGTATTCCACTGAGGCAACATTTTGGCAACATGTGGCATGCAACACTGTTGCATATCCTAAGTGCGATTCCACTGGTTCAACAGGAGGCAACATGTAGCATGCGGCTGTGTGGCATGCAACACATTTCAACATGTTGACGTGTAGCGTGCCGCATTCAACAAGTTTTAGCCTGTTGCCTGGTGTTGTACGCCTACCCGCCAGTCACGGGAAATCAGTGGTGTTGAAAGCAACAAAATGAGCTGGTCCCAAGAGAAAACCGCGGACTTTATAGAAAGTTACAGAAATAGTCAAGTCCTATGGGATATACGGTTAAAAGATTATAAAAATAATCTAGTAAAACTTGATGCACTGCGGCTATTAGCTGAACAATACCAATGTGATGTAGCGACGGTGAAGAGAAAGATAAAAAATTTGCGCACTGCTTTTCGCCGTGAACATAACATCCGTACTCGCAAAAAATCTGGCTCCTCTCCCATAAAGAAAAGCAAGTGGTTTGGCTACGATCTGCTTCTATTCCTCGTGGACGTGGAGATAGCAAGGCCTGGCTATTCTTCTCAAGTTGAGGCAGAATGTATTGAGGTAAGGCAGTATTATTTTTCTCGCTACAATAAGATGTACAGGCACGGAATAAAATTCGTTTCCTTCTTATAGTTTTTGAAAACAAATTTTAAATACTTTTAATTACAATTTGGTATATATCTTGTATCTACATTGCTCATAATCGCCGCCTCTATTTTTATCATAACAATAATTTGACAAGATTTACTTGAATATATTTTTAAATAACTTTAAAACATTCCAATGGGGAAACGAATTTTTTCCATGCCTGAATAGGACAATTGATCGAATGGACCGCATGCACAAAACTAACCCCAAATAGAGGGAATTAAAAATACAATACGTTTTTGTTTTCTTAAATTACATAAAAACTGGTCATAGCCTAGGCGGGTGATAGCCGAGTGGGTTAAGGCGCTTGAGTGGTGATGCAGGCCTGAAAATGAAATGTATGAAATAGGTGAAATGAAATGGCAAACTCTGAGAAGTGTTTATTATTGTAATATTTACAATACTTGTTAGTTATTTGTGTATATTTTATGAACTATCATCCAGTTATTGTCAAACAATAACTGCTTACTTATACGGAATAAGGTTGCACAAAAATCAAAGAATTATATACAAAATGATGCTGAATAGCTATACACATCTCATCAAGTAGGGTTTATGCCTAATTTTCAAAAGCAACAAAACATTTAACTGTTGTTCCTGACACTATGCATACAAATCTTGCCAGGGAACTTTTCCAGCGTCTGAAACAAAATATTCCTGAAATTCGTCTCTCACTTCCTTCGCATCAGTCGCAGGTTTGCGTGGTTTACGCTGTAGACCAACCATGCCTGTATCTCCAGATATTACGTCTCTCCATGCGCCATCAATGACTGTTCCATCTCCAGTTTCCAAATCAAAGGAACCTTGTGGTGAATACAATCTTCTAGAAGTTGAACTCATACGTAGGAAGTTGTGAAGATACACACAAGCTGTTGAAACGAGTTCAGCATGTTTCACATTAATCAACATAGGCTTTCGAAACACTCTGAAAACAGATGCTAGCAAACCGAAAGTGTTCTCTACTACCCTGCGAGCACGGCTAAGTCTGTAGTTGTAAATTCGTTTAGGTGATCCTTTTTCATGTGTGCCACTATAAGGCTTCATGATGTTTACTTGCAATGGAAAGGCATCATCTGCAAGCATCACGTAAGGTGATGGCTTCTCCCTACCCGGTAGAGGCACTGGAGATGGTAGGCTGAGCTGATTTGTAAGTAACTTTTTGCAGAATGTAGTTTCTCGAAACACCCCCCCGTCTGAAATTCTCCCTTGACATCCGATGTGCACATAAGTGAAACAATACTTCGCATTAACCACAGCCATTAATACAATACTAAATGATCCCTTGTAGTTAAAAAATTTACTGCCACTGTGTTGAGGACACTGAATTTTGATATGCTTCCCATCACAGGCACCGATGGCATGTGGAAAATTCCACATGGCTTCAAACTCTCCTGACAATTCCATCCATTCTTGTTCATTTTCAGGCATCTGGAAGAAAGTGATTTGTTGTTAATAAATTATCAAACATATTCCTAATATTTATAATTTTACTTTTTTCAGGGTGGAGCAGAATTTGTTGATGATGCTGAAACATCAGGGATGTCATCACATTTGCACACAGAAGGGCCTGAGGCTTCACAGGACGTTGAAAAAGGCACCACTAATGACAATGCCAAAGAAACAAGCAAGAAAATAGCACAGAACAATAAAAGAAGAACTGTTGATGATGAGCGAGCCGAAGAGGCATACATGATTTTGAAAGAGAGTTTGAGGAGAGATGAAAGTACCATCTATGGTGAACATGTTGCATGTGAAATCCGGAAGCTTAATCCAAGGGTACAGACAATTGTAAAACACAAAATGAACAATATCTTATTTGAAGCAGCTATGGGCAAATACGACAATACAGATCAGTCACATCAATTTGGTTTTCCTTCACCACATCCATCACATACCAGTGCTACTACATCTCCCCATGACCGCATTGCCTGTAGCTCTTCTGCCTCTACTCCCTACCACCAATACTACAGTGATTCCTCAAGCCACGAGTATAACATGGGAGCATCAAGATCAGTGACACCATCGACATCATTATGTGACCAAGCAGGAAATATGTCCCACAAACAATCCATTATGACTCCAGCTTCACATGAATCATTATTTGAATCAGGAAATGATTACAATTCATCACATATTGTTCATGAAGTTGAGGAATCTGAACAAAACCGTAATGAAAAAGACAAGAATGAATTTGGAACACCTCAGGATGTACTTCAAAATTTTTCACAATTTCTCTCATAAATCTCCCTATATTATTTTTTAGAAAAATTTATTAAGTTTGTTGTTTGTTTGTAATTTAGAAGTTAAATTACTATTGTTTACACATTGCGAGGTACTTTCTTTTATTTTAACAAAACAATGGATATTAATTAAAAGTTGTATGTTTCTGTTTTAAACGAGGTGCTTTCTTTTTCTACAAAGTAATGGATACAGATTAAAAGTTTAATATATGTTTTGTTCACGTTGAGGGCTGGTTTTTGTTTTCCTTTAAAAATGAATAGTTGGAACTTGAGTACACTTGAAGCATGGACTACTTACCTTGAAGTAAATATGTTCATGAATATGTTGATGTGAAATAAACCGTATAATAATGATAATATTAATAGTAATTAATAATAATACATAGATATTAAACAGTGAACTTACTTTAATTACATCTGCTAGTGCTTCGATAATTGCTTGGCAGACTTCCGGCACAGTCCTTGATATAGTTGGCTCAGAAATCTTGAAAAGATACATGAGAGATTGGTAGCTATCTCCAGTAGCTAAGAAACGCAATGTGACTAGAAGCCGGATTTTAGGTGGTATGGCTTCTCGGCAATTCGTGTCACTCTTCATGATTTTCGGGCCTACTTTCTCGAGAAGGATATTAAAGTCCTCCACACTCATCCTTGAAAAGTTTGTAAATAAGGATTGATCATTGGCAAGTAACCTTCCAAGAAAGTCATTATGAGCTGTGACATTGCCAATAAACAGTTCTTTCTTCCACCATCGATGTTTCCTTTTACGTGTTTTGCGGGCATTACGTATCACTAAATACGCAGCAGCAGTGACCGTCACCTGAGACATCTTGTTGACAACTGAGCTTTTGTTGAATCAATGGAATTGGTCTTGTTGCATTCAACAGTCAACATCGTACACCGCATGCAACAAGCAACAACGATGTTGCTTGTTGCGGCAGCATTCAACATAATGTTGAAAGCCGCATTCAACATTTTTGTTGAAAGCTCTACAAATCGCATGCAACATGTTGCTGTGTTGCCTCAGTGGGGATGGTGATTGGTGTTATGGAGAATGAGCGTGCACTATGGAGAGTCTGGTTGGGTTTAGAATGGTTTAGGAGTGGAAGAATGGATGATGCGGAGTTAAGGGAAGTCATGTCTTGCTGTCGGTTTTGTGTAGGGGAGGAATTGTCTTTGTTGCGTCTACCTAAACGTCGGGTGATCCTATCTAATGGTGGAGGTGTGTTGTGGGTTGTGGGTGGTGGTGAAGATGAAGTGGTGGTGTCTAATAAACTTAATCTATTGGTGTGGTGTATTGGGGAGTGATAAAGGGAGGAGGCAAAATTAGGCGCACCACAATCCCAGCAGATCCACGAAAGGCTCCGACCCTCCAATCCGTCGAACGCCGCTGTGAAGCCCCAAACACAGCTGACATGATACCAGCCTGCATGCTGGGAAACCTCACAGCAGTGATCGCACTGGATGGCCCGCTGGCCCCATTTGACCACCTGTCGGCTTAATTGACAGGGGTACTTTGGGGCGCGGGGGCCAGGGTTGATCAGAGCCCCTGTGTCACCACACAACATAAGGAGCAACAGGGCACCCCGGAGATTGCCAAGGCAAGCCACCTTTAACCCTTGAGGGCCCTTAGGGGTGCCCAGGTTCCCAAACAGGTGTGTGTATATGGAGGTGTGGGTGTAGGTGTCAGTAAGTCTGGTGTGTTGGTATGTGTGCAGTCAGTGTTTTTATTGTCAGTGTTGTAGAGAATTAAAACTAGTGAGCAGTATGTGTAGAATATTGTTAGTGTACATGTGTATGTTGTTTTGTGTGGGGTGTGTCTGTACATGTTTATAAAGCACCAATATAAATATACAACACAAACTTACCCCTGTACCGAGACAGTCTGCACGGCTGCAGGAAGGAATAAAACGTAAACAAACCCCTAACTTATGTCAGGGTCAGATACACAGATGATATACAAAATCACAAACAAGTTAGTTGACATAGACAAAGACACATATCTACACCCTACAAGTATACGATCCACTAGAGGCAACCACAACTTAAAATACCATACATACCAGACAAGCACTGATATATTTAGGCACTCATTCTTTCCCCGCAGCATCCAAGAGTGGAATCATCTCCCATCTCACGTAGTTAATAACCCCACTAGAAATAGGATCACCAATCATTACCTCCCCAATCCTAATCCTCAACCCGCAGCCCCTGACCCAATCCACCCTTATCCTAACCCCCTTCCTAATCCTCCCTTGGATCCTTAAATCCCCCTCACAACCCCCACATATTATGCTGGCCATGAGCGGCCCTCTGTGGAACCCACAACTTGAACTCGAACTGGTATTTATTGAAAGAATTACCGTTTTGCAGCAGTGTTGCCAGATCCGGTTGGGTCCCAGTATTTAGTCCCAGTCATTTATTGTACTTTATCACGATTATTTCCCGGTAGTTTGCCCAGATTAGGTTCCGGTAGTTTGCCCAGGTTAGGTCCCGGTAGTCTGATGCGGTCTAGGTTAGGTTAGGTCAGGTCAGGTAAGGTCAGACTAATTTCAAAATGCCCCATTTGAATATGCCCTATCTTGGAAATGGGGCATTTGCAGAGAAAATGCCATAGAAGAAAATAGTCTTAGAATGGTCTAAATAAGTGGGTAATGAAGGTAGAAAAACCGTACTCAATAGCGGTAATTCATTCAATATTTACCTTAATTAATAATAATGATAAAATATTCTTATTAATTCCACTTATTAAAATTGTAGTGAACTGTGAATTAATTAATGTTCTCGTGGTGTTTGGGTTTGTTTACATACTCAGTGTTGCCAAGTGTTCGGGTGTAGCCTTTGCAGTGTTGCCAGGTGTGCTTGACGAAATTTCCCTAACTTCAATGTACCAATTTATATAGAAAACTGCTGGGGCCGGATACTCAAAAAGTTCCTAAATTAGCCTTCCTATCTCACTTAGGAATGCCTAGTGTAGGAACAGGTTAGGAACTCCTATCTCGTTTCCTAAGTGCCCATACTCAAAACATTCTGAGGAGTTCCTAAACCCTTCCTAACACTTAGGAGTTCCTAAATCCTCTCGGAGTTTCTATGTCCTTTAGCCAATCAGGAAGGAGCTTTCAAATAGTTCCCGCTTTTTCCAGCCAATGGGGAAGAAGAATCATATCAGCTGTGTATTGTAAACACGTAATAATAGCACCTCTTATATGTTCCTCTTATATTAAAGTGCAGTATAGTATTATATATATTAAGTTCATATCAATTACAAATGAAATATATCGGTAAATATTGAAAGAATTACCGTTATTGCGTACGTTTTTTCTATTGTCATTACCCACTTATTTAGACCATTCTAAGACTATTTTCCTCAATGGCATTTCCTCCACAAATGCCCCATTTCCAAGATAGGGCATATTGAAATTAGCCTGACCTTACCTGACCTAACCTAACCTAACCTAGACCGCATCAGACTACCGGGACCTAACCTGGGCAAACTACGGTAAATTTACAGAAGAACTGGGTTCACTATATTGTATATTTTAGTATCATTACCCACTATTTTGGACCATTCTAAGACACTTTTCATCTGGTGTTTCTCTTGGAGATGCCCCGTTTTCGAGATATGCCCCGTTTTACAAACATAATTTGGAAATTAGTCGGTATTTATTGAAAGAATTACCGTTTTGTAGCAGTGTTGCCAGATCCGGCTAGGTCCCAGTACTTTGGCCCGGTCATTTTCTGTACTTTACCACGGTTATTTCCCGGTAGTTTGCCCAGGTTAGGTCCCGGTAGTCTGATGCGGTCTAGGTTAGGTTAGGTCAGGCTAATTTCAAAATGCCCCATTTGAATATGCCCTATCTTGGAAATGGGGCATTTACGGAGAAAATAGTCTTAGAGTGGTCTAAATAAGTGGGTAATGAAGGTAGAAAAACCGTACCCAATAACGGTAATTCATTCAATATTTACCAATTAGTCTGACCTTACCTGACCTGACCTGACCTAACCTAACCTAGACCACAGCAGACTACCGGGACCTAACCTGGGCAAACTACCGGGACCTAACCTGGGTAAACTACCGGGATATAACCAGTATAAACTATCATAAAGTGACTGGGGCAAATTTCCGGGACCTAGCCAGATGTGGTAACACTGCGCGATCCTAGCCAAAACCCAGTTATTCTGTAATAATACCCAAACTACTGGGACCTAACCTGGGCAAACTACCGGGAAATAACCGTGGTAAAGTACAATAAATGACGGGGGTAAAATACTGGCACCCAGCCGGATCTGGCAACACTGCTGCAAAACAGTAATTCTTTCAATAAATACCAATATATCTCAGGAAGTATGGTTGTGTGCCAATAATATGCTTAATTTATGATTTGTTCTTGTGTGTCATGTTCCTCCTGTGTTACAGTATTTTATTTTATTTTTTAAAGTCAGCATTACACATGAAATCAATGTCATTGTGTACTATATAATTATATATCTTTGTTTTAAGCTTAATGCAGTTTTGTATATTTTTCTGATTTAAAATCCCTACATGATTAGGTTAGGTTTTTCCATCCTCAAACTTACAATCTCTTCTCCATCCATCTTTTCAAGCTCAGTCTCTCCTCCATCCCTCCTCTCCAACCTACAATCTTTACTCCAAACTTTCCCTTTCACTAATCATATGGTGTGGGACCAATGCATGGTAGGCTGTACTGTATATTTAGTGCTGTCTTCTTTACTTGCCTGCACATCTCCACTAGCACAGTGGAAGTGTTATACATATTTTGCCTTTGCAGAAACTGTGATACTGTGTCAACTCAGGTTTATTTATTTTTTCCTTTAAACAAAATGTGATACTTTATGTAACTCAGGGTTATTTTTGTGTGTGCTACTTTTAGGCTTAATTATGTAGGGTAAGGAAATATAGATATATACAAGATATATTTTTTAAAAATTTTATTACTGGATAAATATATTGAAGAATTGTTAATGTGAGCATTAATTAAAAAAGTTAAAAAAAATTGCCTTCTCATGATCCAACTCAGAGGTAAATAAAAACAAAAAAGACATCTTAGTTAAGTCACAGCCTACACAGTGAGACAACTGCAAAAAGAATCCTTTTCATGAAAAAACATTGCTTTTTCTGATAATATATGCACCACTGAGTTCACCACTCTGCTCACACTTGCTTGTGTCACTCCTGCTGTATCCCCAATTACACTTTGGAAGGTCCCACTCGCCAACAATCGCAGAGTCACTAACACTTGAGTACGTGTTGGTATCGCATGAGACCTTCTAGTGGGTCGAGCAACGTGTGGTTCCAGTTCCTGGCACAAATGTATTATTTCATGACGAGGAAATCTATAGTAGCGCAGCAAGTGTTCATCACTATGATGTAGAGGGTCTAGCATATCCCTGTAGACTCTCTCACGCCTTAGCTGACGCCTATTTTCGTAGGCAAACCAAAGTTCCATCACTGCACTAGTCTCTTCACTCTCTTGCCTCTCCAACAACAACAAAATAACACGTTTGTGTTGGTGACTTTAAGTGTCGCGCTATCAATTTTCACAACTTTTCTACGGTGACGGAGTTCCTAACTCACTTAGAAGGCCTTGGGGGTCTTCCTAAATCCAACCGATTTAGGAACAATAAAAATGGCGTCCCACAGTGTCGATATTGCTTTGAGTATGAGTTCCTAGCTCGACTGGGGAAGTTAGGAATTCCTAACTGAGATAGGAATTCCTAAATTGTTTTGAGTATCCGGCCCTTGTGGGAAGGAAATGAAAGAACATATTGATCAATACTCTCATTTTTAAGGTAATTACCCTAGATTAGCATAATTTGGGACTATTTAAGGTAAAGCTTTGACAATCTAAGGTACTTTTCACGAATCCTTCCGTTATTTTATGGGTACCTAACCTTAAGTTTATCATCCGTTGACTTCACCACCATCAGCAGATTTTCTTCTCGTTTATCTTCTTCACTACAGTCGCCCAGTTCTCATCAGTCAGGTCTGAGTCAGCGCTGATCACATCACCAACTCGACCCAACTCGGTCACAACATCCTCCATCTTCCCATCCACTAGTTTCTTCATTTGATCTTGCATATCATTCATCGCTTTCTTCAAATCACTAATATCCTTTTGAACTCTTTTCAGACCAATTTAGCACATATCACATGACCAGTTAATCAACTTGATATTTTCAGCTTTCACACCATTTAGATGAGCACATTTCAAGTGACACCAGCTAGGACAAGTTTTACAACCAATCCACTTATCCACCCCACAGTTGTCTCCTTACAAGAATAACACCTGGCCATGATTGGCCAGGGTATTCAACAACTCTCTAATCGATTATCAAGTATGAAATAACAGTGTACTGCCCGTTGACGCGAATATACACGGAGCACGTATCAGACATGTCTATCCGCCATGACACCTTGTGATAAGGTTTTAGGCACTCATTCTTTACCCGCAGCATCCTAGAGTGGAATCATCTCCCATCTCACGTAGTTAATAGCCCCACTCTTGACACTCACCTGGTAACTCACCTGGTAGGGCCACTGATCACAAGCGATCCAAAGATCAAGCAGCCCAGTTGGATAAAATGACACGCCAGTCAAGATTGACGTTTGATTAACATGGCATAAGAATTACAGAACTGACTGGTTGAGTGTGTCGAACATAAAATAGTTGGGTAATATAGCAATAGTAAATATTTATTATACTACAAGGCAGTTTATGGCAGGAATAGATTATCATGGAGGGCATGAGCTAGTTTTGATTTAAATTTTGGGATAGTTGGGGCATTTACTACATGATGGGGGAGGGAGTTCCAGTGCTGAATGACTCTATGTGAAAAGAATCGTTTTCGTGCTTCTGTTTCTGCTCTAGGAACAAAAATTTTGATGTTATGGCCTCTTGTCCCAAGCTGTGGTGACATAGTGAATAAATCCGAGGGTTTGATGGGTGATAAATCATGGAAAATTGTATAACATAATATTAAGTCAGATCTAAGGAGTCTACCTCTTATGGAAAATAAGTTTAAGTTTGATAGCCTTTAATTCTGGGTATGACAAATGTGAAAAATCTGTAATTTGCTTTGTCCAGCGACGCTGGATGGATTCAAGTAATGATAAGTCACCCAGAAACCCTGTGTTCCAAACTGGAGAAGCAAAGTCAATCAGTGGCCTAAAATCAGAAATTAACAATGATTTCATAAAGGTTGGAGTGCAGCACACGGTTGACTTCAGTAGGTTGGTAGCAACACCGCCTGCTTTGGCTATGGTCTGCCTAATGTGGGGATGAAATCTGAGTTTGACATCTATGAGGACACCAAGATCTTTGTGGGAGGTAGCTCTAGTTATAGGGTTTGAGTCAAGGGTATACGACCCTGCATTGAGATCTTGCCCACGCTTGAAACGCAGATGGACACATTTGTTAGGGGCAAACTTTAGGCCCCAAGAGGCTGCTGTGGATACCAAGGTATTTATGTCACATTGTAAGTCATGGGAGATGGTCAAGGAAGAGTCAACTGGGAGATGGAAGCACAGTTTCAAATCATCAGCAAACATCATGTACCCACAAGAGATATTGGAGCAAAGGTGGTTAACAAAGATAAGAAAAAGTACCGGGCCGAGCACTGAGCCCTGAGGGACCCCGCTTTTGACTGGGAGTGCACGACTGCGGACACCAGCCATGGAGACACTCATGGTCCTGTTAAGGAGAAAACTAGTGATCCAACTCAACAAGGTCCCAGAGATGCCTATATTAGTTAGTTTAGCTACAAGGATTCCGTGATGCACACGGTCAAAGGCCTTCACAAAGTCAAATAGGATGACTTCGACCGCATGCCCCATGTCATACCATAGTGTAACCCTGTGGTAGGTCAGGAGTAGCTGGTCAACCACGGACCTACCAGCCCGAAAGCCAAATTGAGCATTGTCTAGTATAATATGTTCTTCTAGAAAGCTGTACAATGGTTTTGTTATAATCCTTTCAAGTATTTTACATGGGATTGGTGTGAGACTAATGGGTCTGTAATTTAACGGGTCTCTCTTGGAGCTCTTCTTGAAGATAGGGGTAACCAGAGAGTGCTTCCACAGGTTGGGGACCACACCAGAGGTTACAGATGATTTAAAAAGTGTATAGAGAGGGTAGGCCAAAGTTTGGGAACACTCTCTGAGTAACATGGGGTGAATATTGTCAGGACCCATTGCACTGTCAGTTTTGAGTGATCTGAGCTGAGTCACAACATCAGCAGTTGAGAAATCAATTGCTGAAATGGACTGGTGACCTTGCTGGTGGGGGCTGGGGTTATTCAAGGTATCTGTTGTAAATACCGATGCAAATGCAGTAACAAATAGGTTAGCCATAATATAAGGGTCATCAGAAAGTTGATTGTTGGCAAGGAGCTGAGCAGTCTTCTTGTGTCTAATATAGGAGTAAAATAGTTTGGGTTTGGTTGATCTCTGGTTAATAAGATTTGTCTCATATTCACACTGAGCAGAATAGACATTACGTCTGAGGTTAGCATTGGCATCATGGAAGTTGTAAAGTTTTTGGAGTGTAAGATGAGATATTGGTCCAAAATCCCGTCTAGAGCTGATATACTCTGCCCAAGCCATGGATTTCTCTCTTTTCAGCTGATAGGACACTCTTTTATGCCATGGGGGTACTCGATTCTGTGACAATTTTTGGGGTATGTAGTATTTAGTAAGGTCATTAAGGATAGATGTTAGGTGATCAGCCATCTGGTTAGTATCAAGATGAAGAAATTCATAATCCCAGTCATACTGGGAGAGAGCATGGTTCAAGGCAGCATATTTGCCACAAGACCAGTCAAAATTTCTGGGGGAATCACATGTGTTATTATTAATGGATTGTAAATTTTGAAATATATAGTTAAAATATACAAGGGTATGGCCACAGTGTGGGAAGGGGGGGAAGACACAAACATCACCCACTCTATCATAATCTGTAGTGAGTATTAGATCCAGAGTATTTCCCGAGGCAATAAAGGTAGGTTCTGTAACATGTTGGTGTAATCCTAGGGTAGTGAAAAGATCAAGGTAGGGTGCATCACGGTTAGAGATGTTGCTCTCAATAATAGGATCCTTCCAGGAAATGGAGGGCAAGTTAAAATCTCCAAATATTATGAGCTCTCTTCCAGTACTAAACTGCCGAATAAAGTTAATAAGAGCTAAGTCTTCATCAGGTAAAATAGAAGGAGGGCGATAAATAACCAATATAAAAAGATTAAAGCGAGATAAAATAATTGGTAGTGTATTGGGTGGATATGGTACTTCGGTGCATAGTGTAGCATTGTGCGTTTATAAATAGGATCACCAATCATTACCTCCCCAATCCTAATACTCAACCCGCAGTCCCTGACCCAATCCACCCTTATCCTAACCCCCTTCCTAATTCTCCCCTGGATCCTTAAATCCCCCTCACAACCCCCGCATATTATGCTGGCCATGAGCGGCCCTCTGTGGAACCCACAACTTGAACTGAAACTCCTCCAAAAGCTTTAAGGAAAACGTGAAATTTGTTTCAGTTATCCATCCCTAAAGTTATGTCAAAACCAATTAAATTACATATCAAGTTGCCTTTTTATGTATAATAAACTGCTTTATGATGTACAGATTTGTCTTCAGAGTTAATACTTGTAGGTGCAGTTCTACAGATTTTTTGGCCAAATTTGTCAGCTTCTCATCTCATTCATTTGGTCTGGCAACACTGATAACGACGACGATAATGTAAACAAAGTGAGAAAACTCTCCCTGACACTCTCTCCTTATATTATATTCACTTAGAGAAAGAGAGAGAAGTAACACACACACACAGACAGGTAAGAAGAGAGAGAGTAAATATAAGTAGAGAGAGAGAGACAGATTTTCAGTATTGCTCTCTCTCTCTCTCTCTCTCTCTCTCTCTCTCTCTCGTAATAATAATAACGGTATACCATAATAACTGTAGGCTACACATACATACATATTATTGAAAGGGTAAATATACAGAAGTACTTCATACACTATATTGTATATTTTAGTATTACCCACTATTTTGGACCATTCTAACACACTTTTCATGGTATTATTATACAAGTACTTCATACACTATATTGTATATTTTAGTATCATTACCCACTATTTTGGACCATTCTAACACACTTTTCATCTATGGTGTTTCTCTCGGAGATGTCCCGTTTTTGAGATAAGCCCCGTTTTACAAACATAATTTGGAAATTAACCTAACCTCACCTAACCTAGACCACAGCAAACTACCGGGACCTAACCTGGGCCAACTACCGGGACCTAACTTAGGCAGACTACAGGGACCTAACCTGGGCCAACTACCGGGATATAACCGGTGTAAACTATCATGAAGTGACTGGGTCAAATTCTCGGGACCTAGCCGGATGTGGTAACACTGTGCAATCCTAGCCAAAAACAGATATTCTGTAATACCATTGAAAGAATTACCGCTTTGTAGCAGTGTTGCCAGATCCGGCTAGGTCCCAGTATTTTGCCCCGGTCATTTCCTGTACTTTACCATTGTTATTTCCCGGTAGGTTGCCCAGGTTAGGTCCCGGTAGTCTACCCAGGTTAGGTCTTGGTAGTTTGCCCAGGTTAGGTCCTGGTAGTCTGCCCAGGTTAGATCCCAGTAGTTTGCCCAGGTTAGGTCCTGGTAGTTTGCCCAGGTTAGGTCCCGGTAGTCTTATACGGTCTAGGTTAGGTTAGGTAAGGTCAGGCTAATTTTAAAATGCCCCATTTGAATATGCCCTATCTTGGTAATGGGGCATTTGCAGAGGAAATGCCATAAAAGAAAATAGTCTTAGAATGGTCTAAATAAGTGGGTAACGAAGGTAGAAAATAGTCTTAGAATGGTCTAAATAAGTGGGTAATGAAGGTAAAAAAAACGTACGCAATGACGGTAATTCTTTCCACATTTACCAATAATAATAATAATAATAATAACTGTAGGCTACACATACACACATACATACATATTGTGTGTGTTACTTATGTATACAAATTTTCCAGGCTGTGTGTACATGGCAGAGACAACAAGAGTGTAAACAACAACAACACCAAGATGGTATTTATAATTTGTATTATTGTTATGGTAGTATTATTATTAATATTATTATTTTTGGATAAAGTTTCGGTAAATATTGAGATTAGCTGCGTCCTCGATTTTCACACTTTCTGTCAACCGAAATCGCCCATTTCTTTTCCCTTTTTATTTTGGAGACTTATATTCTGATGAAATATGTAAAAAACATGAATAACATTTGTATACCTTTACCTTTGTACCGTATGTATATACTTTGAAATGGGAGCGCAGCTTTCCTAGCGAGTTCCCGACTTCCTGCCTCTGCGTGCAGTGTTGCCAGAATCAGGAATACTTCCATGGTTTTGACAAATTTTGTCCACACTTGGAAAATTGTATGAAGAATGTTAAATAAGTTGCCCAGTTAATCGGGAAATTCAATCATTTAAAATTGAGATAAATATCTTTTTTATCACCATACGAAATAACCTGACCTACCTAACCTAACCTGGACTGTTGCTACCTTCGGGACCCATCTTAATGTCCTTCGGGATCTAACTTAATGTCCTTTGGGACCTAACTTAATGTCCTTTGGGACCTTTAAATATAAAGCAAATCCTATGGATAGGAGCTAAAAGTATCCTGATTGGGTGGGTCAGGCATATTGTACACAACTGCCTGCTGGACCTTTCATAATTATGCCAAGGGGATCTGGTAACACTGTCCGACCGACCTCAGTTCGTCTCTCCGCTACAGAAATGTCGTATAGTAAAATTGAAATATCTAACAAAGAATACATTTTACATGATAATTCCACTGAGTATTGATAAAGGTAACTGAACCCTACCTAACCCAACCTAACCTAACCAGTAGTTCACCAGAGCAGATAATCGCACTATTAGCCGAAATTAGTAAACATCTTTCTTTTCTGTGGCTCTTTTTAACAATTACGGTATTCATCTAAACTATTGCCATTATGTAGCAGTGTTGCCAGATCTCGTTAGGTCCCAGTATTTTGCCCCGGTCAGGTCCTGGTACTTTACCACAGTTAGTTCCCGGTAGTTTGCCCTAGTTAGGTCCCGTTGGTTTGCCTGGGTTAGTTCCCGGTAGTCTGCTGCGGTCTAGGTTAGGTTTAGTAACGTCAGGTTAATTTAAAAATTGCAGAAGAAATTGCCATTGAAGAAAAGTGTCTTAGAATGTTATAAATTAGTGGGTAAAGATGATAAAAACATCTTAATACCAACCGGCAATGGAGTAGATATTTACCGAAGTGTCTTAGAATGTTATAAATTAGTGGGTAAAGAAGGTAAAAACATTGTAATATAAAATGGCAGTAGAATAGATAATTATCATAATTACCTTAGAATGTTATAAATTAGTGGGTAAAGAAGGTAAAAACATTGTAATATAAAATAGCAATAGAATAGATAATTACCATTATTACTGTACAGTTCACACATTATACCATGTTGTGACTCTTACTGTATTTATATTTACATTTCTCACATTATATCTCCCTCCCTCACTTGACAAACACCCCATGACTCCTTTTTATGGTAAAAGTACAGAAATACTCCGTTCACTATATTGTATATTTTAGTATCATTACCCACTATTTTGGACCATTCTAAGACACTTTTCATGGTATTAGTATAGAAGCTCTTCATTCACTATATTGTATATTTTAGTATCATTACCCACTATTTTGGACCATTCTAAGACACTTTTCATCTATGGTGTTTCTCTCGGAGATGTCCCCATTTTCACCCCCAATACAAACATGGGGGATCCGTGGGAATGCACATCGACTCTTTCCCACAAATGCCAGATCTCCAAGATAAGGTATATTTATATGGTTAATTTGGAAATTAGTCTGACCTAACCTAACCTAGACCACAGCAGACTGCCGGGACCTAACCTAGGCAAACTACTGGGATATAACCGGTGTAAACTATCAAAAAGTGACCGGGGCAAATTGAAACACTGAAAAGAAATACCATAGATGAAAAGTGTCTTATGCGAGGTTCACACCAGTCCGTTTGGCCGGATACCTCTCCGATCGTCACTTGAACAGTGAACAGCCCCGAACAAAGAAAAGTCGGAGGAAGTAGACTGGACAGATCCGGCAGTCCGGCACAGTATTTCACGAAAGAAACAATAATTCGTAGTGTAACTTATAGTTCACAGATTTTATTAAGGAAATTATATGGTCATTAAACTTTATGTTAAGCATAAAGTATTACACTTTATACTTTATGTTACACTTTATGTTAAGCATATATATAGATATTTCATTATAACAAGAACTTAAGAGCTCCTTTGACAACCACCAAGATTGACCATAACAAAGCAGGTTCAACGTCACCAATCACCATCACTTCATTCACTTGTACTTTGTATTTCAAGACTCAAATGACCTTTGTCACGAACCTGCAATCAACTCGACAACCAGGAGTCAGCTGTTTCCCATAAACTACCTAGTTTGCACCACAGTTGGACATCCCCGCAAACTGGTTTTAACTGACCGTAACCAATCCGCCAAGCTGTGTGCCCTTCTTGCCCTAACCTACCAAGTTGCGCAGATGTGAGGGCCGTATCAACCAATCAGAGACTCTCTTACATTCTTTCAACCAATGGCAGACTCGATTACATTCTCTCAACCTATCAGGGGCTTACTGGTCTTCAGATCAACCTATCAGCAGTCGATGGGGATGTATATAAGCTATTCCCTCGACTGACCAAATTAATGAATGCTCAGGCTTCACTCCGTCACTTTCATACCATCTTGGTTCTACTCTTGTTATATTTTATATGTAGTGAAGACATAGACTCTCACTCCATTGCATACCATCTCTGTTCTGCTCAAAGAACTCTGTCACGCTCTATTCAGCTCTGTATTATTGTACTCTATTTTGTTTAACTTTGATCAAGTTGTGTTCTATTATTTGGTGTGCTAATTGGTGTCATTTGGTGTCTGTTAACGTTAACATCATTCATATTACTGTTTTGTTTAATTGTAAATATTGTACTTATTTGGTGATGGTAATAATATACATGTTAAAATCATTAGTCATTTGTTTACATTACTGTTTCTGGGCAAATATCCATTGAGGGAGTGGAGTGAAGTTCCCGTTTCATTTCATTAGTTGTAACTCCACTGACTGCAGTAACATATCTACCAGGAGTTATAACTCGAGCTGTTCACAACCCCTAATCTTCCCCTAGACATAAACAAGCCAAAACTGGGGTTGTAACACCTTCTATACATACAAAGAGGTAGGAGGATAGATTGGAGGCATAATTAAGGGAAAAATACACTTCGGATACATTGTAGTGCCTTGATTCCTCCAAAGTATTATGCCAGGAAACAGGACCTGGTGAACAAAATTAGGTAAATATTTAAAGAATTGCAGTTATCGCGTATGGTTTTCCTACCTTCATTACCCACTTATTTACACTATTCTAAGACTATTTTCTTCTATGGCATTTCCTCCGCAAATGCCCCATTTTCAGTGTTCAAATTGGGCATTTTTAAATTAGCCTGACCTTACCTAACCTAACCTAGACCACAGCAGAATACCGGGACCTAACCTGGGCAAGCTACTGGGACCTAACCTGGGCTAGCTACCTGGACCTTACCTGGGCAAACTACCTGGACCTTACCTGGGCAAACTACTGGGAAATAACCGTAGTAAAGTACAGGAAATTACCGGAACAAATTACTGGGACCTAGCCAGATCTGGCAACACTGCTATAAAACAGCAATTCTTTCAATAAACACCTCAAATTAATGGTGTCCTGTGGCCTGTTGCTTGGAATAGATGGATTGGTATTAGGCACCACAATAGCAAGGTCATATGGCACCTTGCTTGGAATAGTTTGGAGGAATCAGTTGTTCCAGATTTACCAACACTGTACTTCCCCCTTAAGGACCCTGATTCCTCCTGACTATGCCATGAAACAATATCCTTCAATATAGGTATGTGTGTTTTGTGGAAATATTCCCCGTAGGGAGGTATTGTCTATATTGATGTGGGCAATACTTTTAAGGTTTTGGCAACCCTTCGGTCCCAGCCACTAGCTTTCAGTTCTTCAACTGTCCCTCTTTTTTTTCTATTACCTTCCTGGTTGCTGTTAAACTATATTGTTATATTTGTTTCAGATAAGAGTGTGATAACCCTGACACCAGTAGCAGTGTGGTTGGCAGCCCTGACACCAGTAGCAGTGTGGTTGGCAGCCCTGACACCAGTAGCAGTGTGGTTGGCAGCCCTGACATCAGTACTAACCAAGTGGCCATATTGGTGGCAGAATAAAGCTGTGTTAGTGATGGAGGTGGAAGGAAGTGACACCATCAATGTTGTCAGAAAAGAGAAGTGTAACAAGTTGGTCTGTCAACAATGTGGTCAAAAGTTTAGTAAGAAATGGAATCTCACTCGCCATTTGTTGACTCATACTGGAAAGAAAATGTTTATGTGTGATGAGTGTGGTAAAGAGTTTATGACAAAAAGTAATCTAAAGGAGCACATACTTATGCACACAGGAGTCAAGAACTTTGAATGTGAAGTATGTGGTAAAAAATGTGTGTCAAAAAATAATCTAAAGAAGCACATACTTATACACACAGGAGCGAGGAAGTTTGAATGTGAAGTATGTGGTAAAAAATGTGTGACAAAAAGTAATCTAAAGCAGCACATACTTATACACACAGGAGTCAAGAACTTTGAATGTAATGAATGTGGTAAAAAGTTTATGACAAAAAGTAATCTAAAGCAGCACATACTTATACATACAGGAGTCAAGAACTTTGAATGTAATGAATGTGGTAAAAAGTTTATGACAAAAAGTGATCTAAAGAAGCACATATTTATACACACAGCAGTGAAGAACTTTGAATGTAATAAATGTGGTAAAAAGTTTATGACAAAAAGTGATCTAAAGATGCACATACTTATACACATAGGAGAGAGGAACTTTGAATGTAATGAATGTGGTAAAAAGTTTGTGACAAAAGGTATTCTAAAGGAGCACATACTTATACACACAGGAGTGAAGGACTTTGAATGTGAAGAATGTGGTAAAATGTTTGTGAAAAAGAGAGTTCTAAAGCAGCACATACTTATACACACAGGAGTGAAGAACTTTGAATGTAATGAATGTGGTAAAAAGTTTATGACAAAAAGTGATCTAAAGAAGCACATACTTATACACACAGGAGTGAAGAACTTTGAATGTGATGAATGTGGTAAAAAGTTTATGACAAAAAGTGATCTAAAGATGCACATACTTATACACACAGGAGAGAGGAACTTTGAATGTAATGAATGTGGTAAAAAGTTTGTGATGAAAAGTTATCTAAAGGAGCACATACTTAGACACACAGGAGTGAAAGACTTTGAATGTAATGAATGTGGTAAAAAGTTTGTGACAAAAAGTGATCTAAAGAAGCACATACTTATACACACAGGAGTTTAGAGAGGGAGAGGCTGAAGACACCAGCCAAACAGGGCAGTACTCCTAGGGTAGACGCTGGACTGGTGATAGGGAGGGTTGGAACTCCCGTTTCACCTGTCTGTCCACCTTTGCTGATTTCTTTTTCGTGTCTCACATACACTGAGAGTAGTCCAACATACTCCCAAAGACATCACTCTCTCTCTATTTACACAATATATACAAACACGCTACACACCACACCCTTTTTCTTAATTAGAGAGCCCTTGGATACTCTGCGATCAACGGTTAGGATGCAACTGTAGACCCCTGGCTGGGGTCCATTGCTCCAAGATAACCTGAGAATAAGACAATTGAAAAAAAAAAAGAGAGCTTGGATACTCTGCTATCAATGGTTAGGATGCAACTATAGACCCCTGGTTTGGGGTCCATTGCTCCAAGATAACCTGAGAATAAGACAATTGACAAAAAAAAAGAGTGAAGGATTTTGAATGTGAAGTATGTGGTAAAAAATGTGTTACAAAAAGTAATCTAAAGCAGCACATACTTATACACATAGGAGAGAGGAACTTTGAATGTAATGAATGTGGTAAAAGGTTTATTCAGAAGTCTCACCTTAATGTACATATCAAAGTTCATCAGGAGTAAAAGATTTTGAATGTAATGAATGTAGTAAAAGGTTTAGTAGGAAATCTCACCTTAATGTACAGTCGGCAAAAAAAGTTTCGTTACCACCCCATGTTAATTTTAACATGGGTAAGCACGGTAGGGATGGTACTCCTCCGACATGCAGCTGTGACTCGTGTCATCCGGGACATGCTGGACGGGAATCGTCATTGCCCCGGCAGTGTCAATGTTTTTATATCAAAAGTTTAGCTGATTTTAAATTAAATTTTGAGTGTTGAAGAACTCTTACTAATTAACTATTCATTATTAAACATAAGGAAATGCGTTTGAGTATTTTAGAACAAGAATAACCGTGAAATACCCAGAAAAAATAGCGCTGGCTGAAAGAACGTCATTCCTACTTGGCTGCCCATGACACACTGATGGGCAGTGGCCTGGGGCACGCACTTATTATGGAGGCCGGAGGGTGGCGAAGGTACGATACTCACCAGTCAGGCGTACCAGCATTACATCACACTGTTTTAGGGATGGTAACAAAACTTTTTTTGCCGACTGTACATATCAAAGTTCATCAGGAGTAAAGGATTTTGAATGTAATGAATGTGGTAAAAAGTTTTCTGACCAATCCCAACTCACGTTACACAAAACTGTTCACACATGAAATAAAACTTTGATTGTAAGCGATGGCAAACAATGATTGCTCCCCTCTCCCCTAAGCATGATAGGAAAAAAATGAAAATATCAAAAGGTAGCACATTATATTGTAGGTCTATGCTGACGAGCTCAGTATTCAGTTTTCCCTCCATTGGCGTCATGAACAGCTTGAAGACGAGCAGGGTAGGAAGACAAAAGTGACTCAAAAAGCTCCATGTTGAACTCCATTCCCCGAAGCATAGCATTGATGTGCTCCTCCATCTTGTTATGACTATATTGAGTTGATGGAGGTTCAGACAACATCCTTTTATCAACCTCGTCCTTCAACATGGATCCAACATTATCACAGAACAGGAGAATTACTGGGCCACTCTTCATTACCAAAGTAGTCAATGTTGTTGTCCTTCAGAAGGTTCTGGTTGGGTTCAAAGCATTTTTACATATGGTGCTTTGTTGAGCAGAAAGGTAACCTGAGTGACATCTACAACATTTTGAGTCTTGAAGAAAGGGAATAACAAGCTTTGTCATGATCTTCTCCCAAAAATAATCTCCATCCCAACATTGCCCCTGAGGCTTTATCACCCACATCATCCGCTGTGCAATGAAGAACACAAACACATTCACCACTTTTGATCAATTCACCATAACAGCAGGATCACTCAATGACAATGTTTTTTTACTCCTGAGACAAAACTTACAACCTACAATCCACAAACTTAGCTTCACTATCATCCAGACTCTTGTTCCAATTATGATTGACAAAGTCTTTGGACCCTCTGAGCCATAGAACAAAACACAACTAAGATATAAAGGAGGCACCGGTGTCACAGGCCTCACAAAACATAACTGCTCGGATGCGGTTGATAAATCTCTTCTTTTCACTGTCATTTAACACAGCAGCACACATTTTGATACCAGCAATGAAGAATTGAATATACTTTCAGACGATATCACCATCATATTTCTAGCTAATACATTATTTGCCCAGCAGGGGGGTGGGGGAGGCTATCATTGTTTGCCACCCTTTAATAAATGTGGAAAAAAATAATAGTAAATGAGTTGTTAAAAAAACACAAATGATCACACACACAACACAAAGATAACAGTAATGTTTGGTGACAAGTTGGTGTCTTAATATTAAATGTATTATTGGAACTGAAGTATGATATAATATAATATAATGTGGCCTTGATATATGTTAAAATAACAACTGCTGTTTGTAGTGACAGGTTGGTGTCTTAATATTAAATGTATTATTGGAACTGAAGTATGATATAGATATAATGTGGCCTTGATATCTGGTAAAATAACAACTGCTGTTTGTAGTGACAGGTTGGTGTCTTATGGGACCCTGGGATGTAGTCTGAAAATTGGAGGTAAATGAGTCCTTCAATTACTGCTATGAAACACCACCTACATGGAAGGAGTTTGTTTTTTGGTGTACTCAGGAGGAATCAAAAGCCACTAATTCTCATATACAGTCACAGGGTCCATAATATTAAATGTATAGTATATGTAGAACTGAAGCCTACAGGTAGTACAGTACTACTATAATATAATATAATATAATATGGCTTGCAATAACTGCAGATATGTTGAAAAAGTGTGTGTGTGTAGACGTAGTAGTGTTTGTGGAGTGGATGTCGCTGATATTGTAAACCCTGGATGTACAATAAATAAATACTTGTGTTCACCACTGTCTTCATTTTACACTCAGTTCCTCATTGATGACCACCAAATGTATGTGTGTTTCCAGCCTTCTGTTCTTCATTACAATTCTCAACCGGTGGTAAAAGGATGGTGTGTGTGTGTTCCCAGGCTTGTGTTACTCATTTCCATACACACTAATTGATTACTGACCCTGTGTTACAAGGAGAGTGTCTGTGTATTCCCAGGGTTGTGTTACTCATTACCATTGCCTTGGAGGCAGGGAGAGGTGCAAGAGGACTGAAGTAGAGCCATAATTGTGACTCTGTATAAGGAATGGGATGGGCAGTAGGGATGAGTATGGGAGGACCAACTGGGATGAAGTGTGAGATAACTCGAGAGGATGGAGGAAGTAAAGTAGTTTAAGTACCTGGGTATAGTTCTATGTAAACATGGAAGTATTGATGGAGAAATTAGGGAGAGAGCAATGAGGGGTAGACAGGTCATAGGGTCACTGGGGAGGATTATGAAGGGTAGAAGTGTGAGTATGGATGTGTAAAGGGGACTACGAAATAGTATAATCCTGCCACCACTAACATATGTGTCAGAGACATGGACTTGGAGTAGGGCTCATCAGTCTAGAATAGGTGCAGTGGAAATGAGTTAGTTGAGAGGAGCATGTGGACTTACTAGGTGGAATGGAGAAAGTAATGAGAGTGTGTACGAGAGATGTTGTATGAGTGAGAAGGCAATTGGTATTGAGTGAGGAGTGGTTGAGAGAGTGAAGCGTAATACATTGAGGTGGTTTTGAAATGTAGAGAGAATGCAAGGTGTGAAGTTTGTAAAGGTGTATGGAAGTGAAGTTGTGGGACCTGGTGTGAGAGGCAGACCACCGGTTAGATGGCAGAACAGAGTGGAAGAGTATGTAAAGGAGAGTAACATGAAGGACAGAGGGAGAATGGACCAAGTAAGGAGGGAGTGTTGGAACAGAGAAAACTGGAGACACTTCTGTGGCCACCCCCTTGGGCCTTAAAGCTATAGATAGATAGATAGATAGTGTCATTCCTAAACAAGTTGAACTGGGGTATGGCTATGTTGCTGTTACTTACTTGTTACTATAGTCTTTTTGAAATATACTGAGCGCTGAGGAGTTGGTCACTTCCGAGATTTACCTGACTGCTACATTGCCAGATCTCGTCTGGACAATTATGGGATTAGATCCTCATTAAAAATGACAGCCAGCCCTCACTAACCCACCGTCTGTTCTCTCTCTCTCTCTCTCTCTCTCTCTCATCTGTTGCCTATATATCGCTTGCCGTTAACAACAAAACATAAAAGTAAATATTTCCTTTTCTGTTGACACATTATTTTGTATTATAAATGCGACACTTTTCTGAGGATATAACATAATTTTTCGTTTGTTTCGACTTTTATTCCTCACCACCACTGCTCGTGATGGTGCAGTGATATGTCCTCTATTTGCTTTCTCTTCTAAAAAGCACTTATTTACATTATAAATAAGTTCTCTCTTTCTCTACTATGTAAAACATGAGAGCGAGTAGCAGAGGTGCTGCTCCATCTTGAGTGACAGCCAGAGGAAAAGTGACGGTAGTGACCTGAGTTGACAGGTGGAACTTACACACTTATCCCTGAGTACACTCACCCTAGGTGCACTGGCAATGTCTGAAGAATATTCTACCCAGTGTTGTGATACATATAATATATATTATCATTGTTAATATGAGAAGTGAATGATACTTTCATATACCTACATGGCCTTAGTAGTGAAGTAAATGTATACTTAGTAATTTAGACTAATTTAGCATTAGTAAATAGCTGATATGAGAGAGTGAGTGAAGTGTATTGGTCTGATTTGGCAGCATTGCGGGAGGGAAAAACATCGAAACAGCCAACGCCTCAGCGCTCAGTATATTTCAAAAAGACTATAGTTGTTGGATATTCTATGCCCCGCTCCACCAGCAGATGGTGCTCTGCAGGGCCTCTCTCAATATTATTAAACACTATAATCACTTGTAATACTCATATCATCTGTGTCATAACACTCAGCGAACAGATGTGTTTTCAGTCTTTTCTTAAAAATCGTGCAATTTTCACTACTTCGGACATTTAATGACAATCCATTAAAGAGCCTTGGTGCACACCTTTCAAACACTCTGAAACCCATTGTCAGAATACTCCGTGGCTCATTTAACCTGTATTGTTCATCACTATGCCTGAGTTCCATTGAGGAATTTACTTGTAAACCTCTTAAAAGATTTGTCAAGTACTCCGGTTTTCCAAATTTTAATGCTCGGAATGTTAGAAGACATATCTTGTACACAATCCTTGCCTTTATTGGTAACCAATGTAAGTCAATGAGTGCTGGAGTTATCCTCTCACGAGATGGAAGACCTTTAATTAATCTTGCTGCTCTGTTCATTACGTTTTGCAATCTTCTTAACCGATAGTCTGGCAAACCATAATATAGGGAATTGCAGTAATCCAGTCTGCTTATGACATAGTTATGAAGAAGCATCTTCACGGTATCCTGATCTAAATATTTTCTAACAAAAGCAATGTTCCTCAAGTGGTAACCAGAAACTTTTACCACTTGATTAATTTGAGCTTCGAAAGAGAGATTTTCATCTAGCAGCACTCCTAAATCTTTCACTTTGTTTCTTACATCCAGCGTACTACCATACACTCGTAAGCTTGAGATGTCCGATCTTCTAAGATTGGTCTTCTTTCCAACGACCAAACACTCAGTTTTACTTGGATTTAGCTTGAGTTGTTTTAAATCATCCAATATCGGACATAATAACACTCAAATTCACCTCTGCATCCACCACATTATTTATAGACATATAAAACTGTGTATCATCAGCAAATAGTTTGAAGTTACACCATGTTTCTCTAGTATATGTGATAGTTTGATAGTGTAGATACAGAAGAGAATAGGACCCAATACACTCCCCTGAGGGACTCCTCTTCGCAGGGGTTTATTTCTTGAAAAAGATTTCCCAACCTGTACACAATATGTTCTATCTTTTAATTAAATAACTTTCCAGATTGGCCAATACATTCCCCTCAACACCTATAGACTTTAAATCATCTAGGAGTATACTATGTACTACTGTGTCAAATGTAACACTCAAATCAAGCATAATAAGAACACTACACTTTCCTTCATCCATTAACACCATTAGGTCATTTACTACAGTACATAGTGCAGTCTCAGTTGAGTATAGCTGCCTATATGCAGACTGACTATCAGGTATAGCCTTCACCTCATTCAAGTGATGCCATAACTGATCTAAAATTACATTTTCAATCACTTTCGATAAAAAGGTCAGATTTGATACTGGTCTATACGAACTTAGACTCTGAGGCTTTAGGTTGCCTTTTACAATAGGCTTGATAATAACCAATTTCTCACTCTCTGGAAAAAGGTTGTTATCAAAACTTAGGTTAATAATTTGCAGGAACACTTTAAAAATGTCCTCTACATTTTTACTCGTTATAACATCCGATACAGGTAACGGATCATTATCGCAATGAGTTAATTTCACTCGTTGTACAGTTTCTTTCATCTTGGCCATACCGATGTTTTGAAAGCAAAGTAATTTGCTCTCAGACATTTGAGTATGTCTATGCATCACATTCAAACCACTTCCTGGAAAGCTTTCCACTATAGTTGCTATTTTATTGTCAAAGAATTCTAAGAATTTGTTTGCAAGTACTTCATCAGGATATCCTTCAGGCAACCTTGGCTTCTTTTTATTACCAGTTGTAACACCCACATATATATATATATATATATATATATATATATATATATATATATATATATATATATATATATATATATATATATATATATATATATATATATATATATATATATATATATATATATATATATATATATATATATGGGGTATTTACGGGTGATAGGGTAAGTTTTTTATATAAGATTGTACTATTGCGGACAGGAGTTCTTCACCACCCTCCTCTGGCCAACCGAATGATGTGGCACCGTCGGATTCATGGATGTATGAGTTGCCTACTAGATAAATATTATTAATCATAATAATATTACCGATATTAAGCGAATAGTCTTCTATTGATAAGCCTAATGGTTGTACTCGAGCTGAAGGTTTGACTGATGTATCAGAGGAAATGTAAATGATGTAAGAAGAAACTTCCTTTTAGCCTGTATCTATAATATAGGGCATTCAAGCATGCCACAGAGGAAACCTGCAAACTCTGACTTTCATCTCCTCCTTTTCTCTGAGGAGTGAACCCCGAAACATGGTGCATTACTTCGAATCGATTGATCTGCATGGTAACAACTACAAAGAGAATTAACCATTTAAATACTGTCTTCAGTAATGGAATGGGTAGGCCTTATTCTTACAACTATATTTGGTTGTAATAGCAATATGTGTTTTTTTTTTTCGTTCACATGGTTCATGGAATCAAATACGTTAATAATGTGAAGTTGTGCCATACCTGTTGTATAAGCTTTCTCGCCTCAAGGAAAGTCCACAATCTGAAGTTAAATCCATACTAATTCTTGTGATATCTACCAATATCTGTTATCAGCTTTGTCACTGGGTGACATTATCATCCACTCGTGAAACCGTGTGTGTGTGTGTGTGTGTTCGATCGAATAACTAACATTCTTTCATTATCGAAGAGGGAAACCCTCTTGAGGCCTAATCCGAGCTTATGACAGGGTTCAAGTATTGCCTATAACTCACACTGCGGTCACCCTTCACCATGAATACATCACAGCAGAAGCTAACACTACGTGGACAACTTGTAGGAATGAGGAATTCAGGTTCTTCTGTGTCCTCTATATCGAGGCAGCTGGGTATATGCCGGTCGACTGTAAGAAAGTGGTTGCAGAGGTGGGAGGAATCGGGAAATTTACTCGACTTGCCAAGGTGTGGAGGACCACGAAAAACAACTGCCGAACAAGACCGAAGGATTGTTGAAGAGATAAGACGGACCCCCATTTCTAATGCTGTTCTCGTCCAAAGAAACCTTCAACTTGATGTGTGTACTCGCACAGTTCGACGGAGACTGCATGAATCTGGTTACCATCACAGGACTCCTGCAGTAAAAGAAAAATTAGAGGAAAGGCATCGTGACGCCAGACTTCAGTTTGCTCAGCGCTTCGCACATGAAGATCTAGCATTCTGGGCCAGAGTAATTTTCTCTGATGAAAAGACTTTTCTCAGCTCCACCCATGGTCGTCTCCGGTGCTGGCGAGTCAACGGGACACGATACTCAAGACAGAATATCTACGAAGTAGCAAGAAGTGGGCATGTCACTTGCAACATGTGGGGCTGGATGCACCTCTACGGCATAGGAGAACTGGCAGAGATTGAAGGGAGGTTTACTGCGAACCAATATTTGGAGATATTGGAAGAAGTGATGCTCCCTACAGTTCGGGCAATGGCTCTGCCTTATCCAGAACGGATTGTTTTTATGCAGGTGAGACTATTTCACACAAATATCATGATACACAAAATTATGAATAATTTTAACTTAACTATTAACTTTGATTTACTGTAGTGATCTACAATGGTTTTGTATTTTCTTTAATCAAACATTTCCCATTGTAAGAAAACTATAGTTATTGATCAATACGAAGCTTAATGTAAGCAACACAGGACTAATCTGAGGAAGCAAAAGCTACTCCTGTATGTTAATACCTTTCTTTTAATGTCCCTCGTTCAATATATTACATATATCATACATGATTTTTAAAGTAACTATATCTCCTGTTACAAAGCAATGCTTAATTTTGCGTGTTCAAATCTAAATTTGTATCTACAGAAACACTATAAACGTCTCAAAATGTCTTCAAATTTTGTATACTTCAGGACAACTGCCCAGTCCATACTGCCAGAATCGTCAAACGGTGGTTTGATGAGCAGCGTGACGTTGAGCTACTGGATTGGCCAAGCAAGGGTGCGGATATGAATCCCATCGAGCATGTTTGGGGTTATATGGTCAATTCATGGACACCAGGACAAGAAAGGACGTCGCTGGAGCTCCTACACCATGTCAAGGAAGAATGGGAAACACTCAGAAGAAACCAGAATATAATATATAATTTAGTAGAATCAGTCCCAGATAGACTTGCAGAAGTAATTGAAAATGAAGGAGGGTGGACTCATTACTAGTCATTAATATATCTCTAAATATTCATCAGGTGTTATATTCTTTATGATAAGCTTAGTCACAGTTCAGTTGCTCCACAGTGGTGGACCCATTACTAACCATAAATGTATTTCATAATTATTATGCATAACATGTTGCAAGTGACCTGCCCATTTCTTACTTCGTTGATATTTTGTTACAAGTATCGTGTTCTGTTAACTCGCCAGCACCGAAGACGACCATGGGTGGAGCTGAGAAACCTCATCTCATCTTCATGAGCTAGGCGCGCGCTGGGCCAAGTCTGGCGTTACGACTCGCAATGCCTCTCCTCCAATTTTTCGTTCACTGCAGTGTTTGGCAGTTCTTTATCGTGGTCCTCCATACATTGGCAAGTCGAGTAAATGTCCTGTTTCCTCCCAACTCTTCAACTTCACTGTTCTGACGGCTTGCCGACACTTACTGTTTAAAATATGTTTTATGTGCATAATATTTATGCACCATACAAATATATTGGTTTCCTGACATGCTTGATTATTTGTATATCCTCGTGGTGCATTTCTTAGGATAAAAGATCCTGCTCTTGACTGCACTATGTCTCCAAAGATTATAAACACAATATTACAATGGTTCACAACTCCCAGACACCGATGAATAATTGATCTAACGTGAGAGGTTTCCGGGGGGGGGGGGGGGGCGTCCACACGAACGAGCTTTGCTTGGCAAAATTTACTGCTTTGCGGGCAAAGCTTATCGTACGCATTGATGCTGTCGAAACTGTCGTTTTGGTAGTCATCCATGAGGAGATAAGATGTTATAAGTGATTAAAAAGAGTAGCCATCATAGTAAGTAATATAAATAAAAACCCACGGAGAGAAAAGTTGACTTTAATGAACAACAATGTTTCTGCTACATCACGTAGCCCTCTTCAGGTGTGAGAGAGACAGACTATCACGTAGCCCTCTTCAGGTGTGAGAGAGATATGTGAGAGAGACAGACTATCACGAAGCCCTCTTCAGGTGTGAGAGAGATATGTGAGAGAGACAGACTATCACGAAGCCCTCTTCAGGTGTGAGAGAGATATGTGAGAGAGACAGACTATCACGAAGCCCTCTTCAGGTGTGAGAGAGATATGTGAGAGAGACAGACTATCACGAAGCCCTCTTCAGGTGTGAGAGAGATATGTGAGAGAGACAGACTATCACGTAGCCCTCTTCAGGTGTGAGAGAGATATGTGAGAGAGACAGACTATCACGAAGCCCTCTTCAGGTGTGAGAGAGATATGTGAGAGAGACAGACTATCACGTAGCCCTCTTCAGGTGTGAGAGAGATATGTGAGAGAGACAGACTATCACATAGCACTCTTCAGGTGTGAGAGAGATATGTGGGAGAGACAGACTATATACCGCTAATGGAGGGGGAGAGAGGAAGGGGGGAGATGCGGGGGTTGTTGTGGGAGGTGGGAAGAGGCGGGAGAAGGGGTGGGGAAAACAGACAGGAGGAAGGAAGGGGTTCTACTGACTTCTAGGGTGACCTGACGCTCTCTAGTTTCCTCCCCCCCCCCCCTCTCTCTCTCTATGTTTCCTTCGTTTCCCCTCCCTTTCGCCTTCTCTCTCTCTCTCATTGCTCCTGTTTCTACCCGCCACCCTGCCCACTGACTCACACTCCTTTACCCTCTCTCTCTCTTCCTTTTTGTTTCACCCTTTTGGTGTGACTTTCTGGTTCACAATTTTTTGAGATAAAAAATGTTTAGGTGGTTTTACTTTTAATTCTTGTTTGTATGAAAAAAATTAGGTTGTATTTTTGTAGGCGGTGTTTTTTTTTTTTTATATATATATATCTTCCCAGTTTCATCCCGTCCTCCTTCACCCTCTTTCTCCCTCACCCCTTCCTTCCTCCAGGATCCATAGAGTATGTCTACACTCTATTCATCCTGCCTTCCTCCTGCCTGTTTTCCCCACCCCTTCGCCTTTTCTCGTCTCTTCCCGCCTCCCACGACAACCCCCACCTCTCCTCCTTTCCCCTCTCCCCCTTCATGAACGGTATATATTCTGTCTCTTCCATATATCTCACTCACACCTGAAGTGGGTTACTTGATGTAGTTGAAACGTTGTTGTTAATTAAAGTTAACTTTTATCTCTGTGGGTTTTAATTGATTTTATTCCGTCACTCACGGCATTGTGAGTCGTTATTATTTAACATAGTAAGTCTTGTGAAAACATAAAACTGGACCGTGAGGCCCCTTCCAACACTGTCTGCCATTTGTCTGTGTTTGCGGTGGACAGTGTGTGGAATTATTAAACATTTTTATAAACTCCTTTCGAAAGTGATTCCTTATTTTAATAAACCAGATATAACCATGAGGCAGAACTTTTCAACCCCAGCTTCTCAACCAACAGTCAAAGCCTCGTTACTTCGATAAGCAAGAGGAAAACCTTTTCGAAGCTTTGCTCGCAGTTTCTCCATTTTCGACGTCACACCAAACCGAGCAAAGTTCGCTCGTGTAGATGGGGCCTAAGTTATTATATGTGTTTATATAGTATTCGCTCAAGGGTTACTATGTTTGACTGCAGTATATACACCCTGTAGATGTTTAGATAAATCACTGTTTGGATTTACATACGTATATAAGCATTATCGTAACATTTAGAATAACAAAATTCATTAGGAGGTATGACCAACAAAAAGGATCTAGTAGGCAACTCGTATATCCATGAATGCGACGGTGCCACATCATAGGGTTGGTCAGAGGAGAGTGGTGAAGAACTCCTGTCCGCAATAGTACATACATAGTAGCCAGTACTCATGCATACGCCCATATAAAGTGTAAAGAAGAGGAAGAGACTCTTTATAAGTGAAAATGGTGATCAGAGTAAGGTAGAGATTGATAAGATAACTTGAGGACAGTGTAGCAAAAGTAACGAAGTACTGTACTATGCAGATGAGCTACTTCGATTCCCAGGAGATTGTGGATTACTGGATATAGATGTCACATATGATGGTAAGCTTCATTGTTATGTTATGCAAGAAATACTATATGCAATTTTGCAGAAAGACATGAATTTCCTAATACTGTACTTCGGTGTACTGTTCATCCACAATACTGTACAGCAAATACTGCCCAAAGGTCAAAAGCCTTGGCAAATCCACATTGGATTTTGCTGTAGCCCAAGCAATTATCTGTTATAATGTTGGTTATGAAGCAGGATTTCTAGCTGAAGAATTGGGCATCAAGAATGACAGAATGCAAATAACATTGCAGGATATGGACAAAGAGAGGGAGCAAGCAAGAACATCAAAGCAAAGAAAAAAGAGAATACAAGCTGATCCTCATTATGGTGCTGGAGAGCACTAAATGCCATTGTCTAGAAACATTACTGAAGGTTGGAAAGTGGCCCATCCCTGGTTACAAAAAACCCAACCTGATGATGTATTATTTTCAAGAATGCCCCAGGGGTGAGGTTACAGAACCGGTAAAGGCCTTTTTTTTTCTGTATATACAGTACCATATATAGTACCATATGCACCTAATTACTGGAAACTATTGTTTTGTGTTGTGTAATGATTAATTTATAAATACTAAAGGAGATATTATCATAGAAACAACTCTATCTATTGCAGCAAGGGAGGAAAACACTTAGATAAACTTTGACGCTCATTTCCCGAAAACTTGTTTTTAGCCAAAATATTACCATACAAACTGCTACTGCTCAGCCAATTCTTCAGTTATTTGCATGAGCTTCCTAGCTCTACTAGAAAAAAAAAAAAGTTCCGAAGTGGACCTTCGTCCTTAACAGTGGCTTGTATGCTGATTTAAACTGCAGGACTGTTGGATTGTTATTAAAGCCACCCTTTGACCGAACAGCAGAGAAGAACAGCTCTAAATGATCCAGGCTTAACTTATACGTCTGAAGATACTTCAAAGAGGCTTTCTCGCTGGCTACGTACTGTTCAAAGATTTCTTTCACTGAATTAATGTTTATCAAAAAGCCAAGGAATCCTGTTTTCTTCCTAGCATGTCGGTACATCAGCTCATCATTATCATTTTTCAGTTCAAGGATGTATCTTTCAGCTTCACCTAGTACTGACATCCACGTTTCTAAATTTGTAAGTCTCATGGGTGCTTTAGAGCCTTTTCCTAGAGGGTTTCTTGAATTCAGCACATCAAATAACTTATCAAAAACTCTCAAAAATTTTACAGTGCCCTCACTACCTTTAAACTGAGGCAGGTGAAGTTCTTCATTGCAGAATTCAATAGCGTCTGCCACACTTGAGCTGATCACTTGGGCAGCTAAGTTCACTTTCATTTTCTGTTTCTGCCATTGGATGTGCGAATTTCTTATTTTGTTTGCTAAGTGTAGGCCTTCCGATTTCTGAATGTGGTGAAGGTGTTCAATATAATGCCATGAAATCATACTTCCTTCACTGTCTCTGAATTTTACAGTTGCAAAAGTATTTCTATCAAGCCTTAGCATATAGCACACATCGAGAATAATATTCACCTTTTGTTCAGGGTTAGATGGGTGTGGAAAAGATGACAAAAACTTTGGTACACTTAGATCACAACCAAGTTCGTTTATCATTGCAAAGTTGCAGGAAGGACCATCACAGGTTACTGACACAGTCTTAATTCCCACATCATGAAGTCGGTGAAGACTTTCTTTAACAATATTAGCTCGTTCCATGTTCGTTTACCTCACAACAATTTGCAGTGAGTTATCAGTCATGCATAATCTTGTTCTGGCATTTAAATACCTCCAGTAATGCACCTACTCAGCATAAAAGTAATATATCAGGAAAACATGAAAAAACTCATAATTTAGAATTTTATTTATGCATATTGTATATACTTGACAGTGTTAAAGATGATCAACAGTACTTACATATGAAATGATATCCCATTTTCTCCTATTCTTACATCCATATGCTACACAATATACCATGCTGTAGTTCACTCAGCTGATAATTATGTCCCGCTTGTAACAAACACGACCCACGTCACGACTAACATAAGCCAGTTAACAGGTCAGTGACCGCGAATCGCACTGCCTCGAGCAGAACACTACCGCGTACAACCTGTGACTAGGGCACTTGAAGATGGCCGCCACGGCCATCAGCGCCGCCAGTGGCGGGCTTCAGGAACTAACGAGACTGGCAAGGGGGTGGGCCAGTCCACTTGTATACAGCAGGTCAGTGATCCCCTCTATAAAAAGCAGCCGTCGACGATATTGGACAGTCATTAGGGTGTGAGTGCTGAGAGAGAGATGATGAAGAAGGACCTCTTGCCTGTACCATAAGTATTTGTTGTCCATTTGTTTACTGTTCCTCATTCCACTTATAGTTACAGCTGGACAGTATTTTTTGGTGTTTAACATGTTTTGTGATTTGTTTTCAGTGTATTTTTGTATGAATATTATTGTAATTTTGTGTCCTAGCATATCCTAGGTAGTGTGTATGTGTGTGTGTGTTTTTTGTTCCGTATTGGGTAGTGTGTGTGTGTGTGTTTTGTTAGGTAGTGTGTGTGTGTGTGTGTGTGTGTGTGTGTTTTGTTAGGTAGTGTGTGTGTGTGTGTGTGTTTTGTTAGGTAGTGTGTGTGTGTGTGTGTGTGTGTGTGTTTTGTTTATTACTGTAATTTGTCTGTGTTAAATGTTTTTATTGTAAATATATTAAGGTAATTTTATTTACTGTGATAGGGGTTGTGAGTTGTAAATATTGTTGGTTGTGTTGTGATGGGGTTGTGAAGTTGTAGGTTGGTTAGTACACAATGTCGACCTCCTACTCCCCTAGGAGCCACACACACACACACACACACACACACACAGTTTACAGCATCAACGTGTTTTATAGTAATTGGATCTACAATAGAGGCTCCCTTTTGGCCAATAGTTTTCTAAATATTTTATTTGTCAGATCAATTGCCGTTGCTTGGTCATTTTTCCGTTGATGTCGTAACAGGAAAAAAAAAAAAATATATATATATATATATATATATATATATATATATATATATATATATATATATATATATATATATATATATATATATATATATAATTTGTTTTTCTCTTTGCTAAGATTAACAGAGAGAATGGAGAGTGGTAGGTTAATATGATGTACAATTGCCAGCACTTATAACTGGTACAGGAGAGGTTAATATGATGTGCAGTCGGCAGCATAAATTCGCGTCCATCTCATGTACTTAATAATATTAATTTGACCAGATAGTTGCATTCTGAACCAGTTTTTATTCCAACAACATACGTAATTTACCATATGAGAACTATATCTGTCATCTCTGCATTAAAATTGTATTACAACATTACTATAGCTAATTCATACGCAGGTAGAAATGAAGCGAACTTATGCTGCCGACTGTACACTCTCCCAAAAAAGTATGGGCATTGGTGGCTGCTTATACTGTTGAACTTTTCTCTCCTTTGGGCTCCTCCGATCACAATCTTATTTCAGTATCCTGTCCTATCGCTCCAATAAAACCTTTAGACTCTCCCAGGAAGCGGCGTCTGTGGCATTACAGCACTGCCAACTGGGATGATCTGAGGCAATACTTTCATGATTTCCCATGGAATGATTTTTGCTTTCGTGGCCGGGGTTCCTCTGAGTGTGCTGCACGCATCACAGAGGTGATCCTCTCGGGCATGGAGGCATACATTCCATATTCTTTCCCTCTTACTAATTCACGAAACTCTTGGTTTAATCACGCTTGTTCTACTGCTGTCCACAACAGGGAGGAAGCTTTCAGACGGTATCGACGCCTTCAAACTGATGAATCTCGTGCTCTGTATAGTTCTGCCCGGAATCGTGCCAAATCTGTTCTCAGACTAGCCAAAAAATCCTTCATCCGTGCCAAGTGCAATGATCTGTCCAACTCTTCCACCTCTCGTTCTTTCTGGCATCTAGCCAAAAATCTCTCCAGTAACTTTACTTCTTCCTCTTTCCCTCCTCTCATCCTTCCTGATGGAAATGTTGCCATCTCTTCACCTGATAAAGCTGAACTCTTCTCTCAAACCTTTGCCTTTAACTCCACACTGGACGATTCCGGCTCTATTCCTCCAACTCCGCCCCCCTCTGACTTACTTATGCCTGTCATCAGAATCTCTTCAAAGGAAGTATTTTCTGCCCTCTCTGGCCTTAACACTCGGAAGGCGTACGGGCCTGATGGGATTCCTCCTGTTGTTCTCAAGAACTGTGCTTCTGTATTGACACCCTGCATAGGCAAACTGTTCCGTCTATGTCTATCATCTAACACTTTTCCTTCTAGCTGGAAGTTTGCTCTGATCCAACCTGTTCCGAAGAAAGGTGACCGCTCCCAACCCTCCAACTATCGCCCCATTGCTTTGACCTCATGTCTATCTAAAGTCTTCGAATCTGTTCTTAACTCCAAAATTCATAAGCACCTTATTTGTCACGACTTTCTTTCAGATCGTCAGTATGGTTTCCGTCAAGGACGCTCTACTGGCGATCTTCTATCCCTCCTTTCTGATTCATGGTCATCCTCTTTTCGGAACTTTGGTGAAACTTTTACTGTTGCCCTCGACATATCCAAAGCTTTTGATAGAGTCTGGCACAAAGCTTTAATCTCCAAACTGCCCTCATTCGGTTTCTATCCCTCACTCTGCACCTTTATCTCTGATTTCCTTTCTGGCCGGTGTATAGCTGCTGTTGTAGACGGACACTGTTCTTCTTCCAAGTCTATTAATAGTGGAGTTCCTCAGGGTTCTGTTCTATCACCCACCCTCTTTCTCCTGTTCATTAATGACCTTCTTACCTGTACCTCTTCCCCTATCCACTCCTATGCTGATGATTCCACCCTACACTACTCCACTCACTGTGACAACCGACCATACCAGCAGCTCCTCTCCACATCACGTGATGATGCAGTAGCACGCCTGACTTCTGAACTTTCCCTCATCTCTAACTGGGGCAGAGAGAACCTTGTTGTTTTTAATGCCTCTAAAACACAGTTCCTTCATTTTTCTACTCGTACAAATCTTTCTGACGACTATCCCCTCTCCTTCAATGACACACAACTTAACCTTTCCCCCTCTCTTAATATTCTTGGAGTCTCTTTCTCTCATACTTTCTCTTGGAGAGATCACATTACTTCTCTTGCTAAAACCGCCTCAAAGAAGTTAGGTGTGCTGCGCAGATTCCGTGAATACTTCACCCCCTCACAGTTGCTGCCTCTGTACAGGGGTCTCAACCGCCCCTGTATGGAGTACAGCTCTCATGTGTGGGGTGGTTCAACATTCACAACACTCCTGGACAAGGTGGAATCAAAGGCTTTTCGTCTCATCAACTCTCCTCCTCTTACTGATTCACTACAACCTCTCTCTCTTCGCCGCAGTGTTGCATCACTTTCTCTCTTCTATCGCTACTACACTGGACATTGCTCTTCTGAACTCTCTCAATGTATGCTTCCTCCCCTCAGGAGAGCATGCAACACTCGTCAAGCCTCTCGTTCTCACCCCTTTTCTGCCCAACTCCCTAATGCAAGAGTTAACCGGTACTCTCAGTCTTTCATATACACAACTGGTCAACTCTGGAACACTCTACCTTCATCTATCTTTCCACCTTACTACGACTTATATTCCTTCAAACGCAATGTGTCTAGGCATCTAGAACGAAATTGGACATGATTTTGGACACTCTGACTAAACCTACGCAGATGGGGACAGTGAGCGGGCCTGTGGCCTTTAGTCCCCATCTTTTTAATATAGAAAAAAAACAAAAACAAAAACAGTACCTTTGGTTAGAGATGTGTGTGTGTGTGTGTGTGTGTGTTCCAGATGATGATAATAGTAACCTGTACCTTTACCCTCCCCCATTTAATTTAAATCAGCGATTACTTACTTTGTGTGTGTGTGTGTTTGTTTTGTTTCACCTGGTCTTGATCACGTCCTATACACGTGCTCACCAACTGTTACCCTCCCGGAATGAGCTCAGAGCTCTTAGTGACCGATCTTTGGGTAAGGCTGGAACCTTTTTCCACACACAGGGATAGCGAGGTCACAACTCCTCGACTTACGTCCCTTACCTATTCTCTGCTAGGTGAACAGGGGTTACACATTTAAGGAAACAATCCCACATTGTCTCCACCCGACCGAGGATTCGAACCCAGGACCTCTCGGATGTGAGCCGAGCGCGCTAACCACTACACCACCGGGCTGTGTGTGTGTGTGTGTGTTCCAGATTGACCACCAACACTGTACAGTACTTCCCCTCTTAATTTTTAAAGTGCATTTACCTACTGTGTGTGTGTGTATGTGTTCAATACCCTAACCTACATACATCCAAGTTGTGGTACACAAATAATGATGATAATAATAGTAGTAATAATCCAGGTACAGTAGTAGTTTCATGACTAGGTGATGGTGATACAGTACTTGTCTCTCTCTCTCTTTCAAATGTTTCACCACTGGACATATGCTTCTTGTCCATTACCAGGGCCTAGGTCATTATCAATACACACACACATACATGTACAGTTGTATGCCAAAATATGGATGCACAACAACGTGTGTGAAACATTTACTTGTACTGTACGATTGTCGCTGAAATATTAACATGCAACATAAAACATGATGATCAGCATCTATCTCCCTTTTGCTTTTATTTCTATGGGTGGTGAGGCTCCAGCACCATTTGTCTTTATTTCCATGGGTGGTGAGGCTCCAGCACCATTTACTTTTATTTCCATGGGTGGTGAGGCTCCAGCACCATTTGCCTTTATTTCCATGGGTGGTGAGGCTCCAGCACCAGTACAAGACCTCTGACAGACAAGGGGTCCAACTTCTAGGTTATATGAACCTTTAGTGGAGTCATTGTTAGTTTTACACAGTGGCAGTATCGTAACCAATGTGGTATAAGGTGCAGCCACTGCACACTGGCTACCATTAAGAATTGGGAAGTTCTTTTATAAAGAATCTCGGTGACCTACCCCTCCACAGGAAGGGTAGGTAAGTCTCACCCTGCCTCCACGTGGTGACCTCGGGGGACACCTCCCTGTTTTTATCAGTATTTTATTTTATAGAGGCTGAATGTGAAGCTGAAGGGGGAGGCGGCGTGGGGGCACAATAGGTTCCCCCACATATAGAGTTTAATTTCCTTTTTAATGTTTTTAGTGACGAAATTGTTTTAAAATTATAATTATAATTATTTTTTAAAGTGTAAAGTGTGCAATTTTTTTCTTTTTCTGTCTTTTATTATTATTTGGTATTAAAAAAAAAAAAAAACTTAACAATGTTGATGACCCTTGTCCCTCAGGGGGTGAGCGCTGCATTGGCCTTGCCAGCCAACAGTGGCCCTCCAATGGGGCAGTGGCGGGGAGGGGTCTCCAGTCTGCCCTGTGGGGGACAGGAAAGGGAAAGAATGCTTGAGACTAGTAGCGATTAATGTGAATGGAATGGTGAATGAGGTGAAAAGGAGAGAGATTGTGGAGTGTGCTAGAAAGAGTAAAATAGGTGTGTGTAGGGTGTCTGAAACTCATTGAAAGGATAGTGGGTGGAAGAGTGTGGGAATGGAGGGAAGAGTGTGTTGTGGGAAGGAATGGAAGGAGGCGTGCTATGGACTGTGTAATGACTGCTACTGATGTCTAGGGTTTTTAGCAGATTAACGCATCACTACAAATAAACACAGAAAGGATATGAAAAGCCAAGTCATTGAATTCAATAATCATATACTTAACAATTAGCTTACAACACAACAAATTAAATTAAACACAACAATTTACATACAATAATTTACAAATAAATAGAAATAATCCCATTATGAAAGAACAAGTTAGTGAATATATCTTCCAAGATTACAATTACATATAAATTATCCCAGTAATGAAAGAACAAGTTAGTGAATATATCTTCCAAGATTACAATTACATATAAATTATCCCAGTAATGAAAGAACAAGTTAGTTAGTATATCTTCCAAGATTCTGCCTTCTGAAAACTGACAATTGGTATTACCACATCGATGTAAGTAAGGTGAAGTCCGTTTATAACACCACCGTTACCAGAAGGAAAGAGACACCAGCCGAGAGCAAGCAAGACTCACTCACTCACTTGTTGGATTTATTGGCTATCAACCAGTGGCATATAGCCAAAGGTCATTAAGCCAATGGTTCCATTTTATTATATCAATCTATATAAGGTCATAAAGTTTTGTCTCCCTCAGAAAACTCATTAGTTTGTTTATAATATTCTTGTCATCTGATAGAATATTTTTGATGCTGGAAGCCGTGTTTTTAAGTTGGAAGTATTGTTTAATTTTACATCTTTGACTGTCAAATTTATTACAAAAAAATAGTAAATGACTTATGGACATTATTGTATTGCACGAGGGGCACTGAGGGGGAAAACTTCTGTTTATTTATGGCTTTAAGTGAGTTATTTTGGTGGCGTTGACCCGAAGACGAGCCAATACCACCTCGTCCCTGCGGCTACGCCATGATGACGTAGCCCAGTGTTCAATTACTTCTTTGACTTTATTTCTGACGTTTAGTCCGGTCCACTGCCTTTGCCACAGGAGATGAATTTGAGACTTAATGAGGGAAACAAAACACCTGAGATCCGTACGGACTATGATAAGGTCCAGATCAACAGTTGACCCGGCTAGTATATCAGCCTGTTCATTGCCATAGATACCATAATGTGAAGGTACCCATATTAGCTTGATTGATTTATTGGCATAAAACAGCTTACTAATGATATTACCCTGTATTTCGTTGTTAGTTGTATTTACGGATTTAAAAGCTTGAAGTGAACTTAATGAATCAGTAAAGATCCTATCGTGGGTTGTCGATAAGGCAAAATCCAAAGCTTTATTAAATAGCAAAAAGTTCTGCAAGAAAAATCGAGGTATGATTCGGCAGTCTGAATCTTAACTGACATTCAGTCGACCACACACCTGCACCCACACATTCATCCGTCTTGGAGACGTCGGTATAAAGATGGAAATATTGAAGATGTTTAACAATTATCTCACGAAACCTCTGGTGTACCTCCACCTCCGTCACCCGGGATTTAACCCCTGGCAACCAGGAATCCACTATTGTGAAGGGGGGTGTTACCAGGGTGCAATGTTTACTAAAACCAGGGAATCTGAGGGACCTCACGCCAGTGCCCTCCGGGGCCATGTGACGCCCAGGCGGATAACTCGGCCCTTCCGAGGCCTATCGTCATGGCCCCCCGGCTGCACATGCCTCACCAAGGCATTACCGGGAGGATGACTCGGCTCCCCGGGTACCTGAACTTGGGGCCTGGTCCCCATTGGCCTCACGCCAGTGCCCCCTGGGGCACAGGGGTTCCCGGACGGATGACTCGGTCCCTCTGCCAGAGGCCTAGCGCCATGGCCCCCCGGGTGCTGTTGCCGTAGCAAGGCATTCCCGGGAAGATGACTCGGCACCCTGGATTTCTTACCACAGTATACTAGAAGTTGTTGATCTCGTCTCAAACGGACGCTCGATTCGAGTGCAACGTAGGGCTCCAAAACACACATTCAAACACGCATTCTGCACAACATCCAAACCTTTCAACACAGACTCAGTTGCCAAACCAAACACCATTGACCCATAATCTACTCTAGATCTAATCAGGGATTTATATAGCATTAGCAATGACTTCCTATCTGCTCCCCATTGGGTACCAGAAATGTACTTCAGCAAAGTAAGTGCTATTAGACATTTAGTTTTTAACTGACTGACATGGACTCGCCATGTCAGTCGACTGTCAAACTGCAGTCCAAGAAATTTAGTAGAATTTTGAATAGGTAGGGGGTTGTCACCCATAGTCAGCCGGACGTCTGGCTTCTTCCTATGAGTGAAAATAACCACTACTCTCTTTCTTATTGAAAACTTAAAACCCCACTGGAGGCCCCAATTGTGAATCAAATCCAGTGCTAATTGGATCCGAGTTGCCGAAAACTCTGCATTACAGCTGGAGTGCCATATTGCACAGTCATCGGTGTACAGTGAGTATTTAAGATTTCGAGGAGGAGCTGGTAGAATGTCATTGATCATACATAGAAATAAGGTCAGAGACAGAACACTCCCCTGGGGGACCCCATTTGCCTGAACAAATATGTCCGAGAAAGTGACTGTTTCCGAAAAAAGCTTGACAGATAAAGTTCTGTTAGAAATGAAGTTTTTAACAAAAAAGGGCAGGTTACCGCGTAATCCCATCGCATATAGTTTCCTGAGGAGGCCATGTCGCAACGTCATGTCGTAGGCTTTTTCAATATCTAAAAATACTGCAATCAAAAAATGTTTTTTGACAAATGCCTCTTGAATTTGAATTTCCAGGTTTACTAGCTGATCGAGCGTCTGGCGACCTTTACGGAACAATTAAGAGATCATTTTCAGCTCTATTTATACCAAATGTTTGAAGCCCAGCTGTCTTATTCAGTGTCTTAAAGGTAATTTGGAGTGATTCGAGACTAGAGGAGTCAACTGGAATAGAGTGAAGCTCAAAACATTCGATCTATCTCATAGGGTTGAACATATCTCATGAAGTTTGAACAGATTATAGGATATGATAGTCGGAGTACAGGACCAGGGTCATGACTGTGTGTGTGTATTCCTTCGTCTGTGTCTGTGTGTGTGTGTGTGTATTCCTTCGTCTGTGTCTGTGTATTCCTTCGCCTGTGTGTGTGTGTGTGTGTATTCCTTCGTCTGTGTGTGTGTGTGTGTGTCTGTGTATTTCTATATATGTGTGTGTGTGTGTGTGTATTCCTA
>JAWQEG010004692.1:0-30000 GCA_033782935.1 Petrolisthes cinctipes | reverse complement strand
AGGAAATGAAGGAAGGAGGAATAAGAAGGAATAAATAAGAAATAAATAAATAAATCAGGAACAGGAGGAGAAATAAGAAGAGAAAGGGTGTAGAAGGAAGAGAGAGAAGGAAGAAAAAGATCAGAAAGAGAAGAGGGAAAGGAAAGAAGATGGAAGAAGGAAGGAAAAAAGAAAGGAGGAAGAGGAGAATGGGGGTGTAGGTGGAAGAGGTGAAATAGGAAAGAGAGGTGGAAGAGAAAGAAGTAAAAAAGAAGGAGGAAGAGAGGGAGAAAGGAGAAGGAGAAAGAGGAAGAAGAGGAGAGGGAGAAAGGAGGAGAAGGAGAGGGAGGAAGAGAAGAGGCGAAGAAGAGAGGGATAAAGGGGAGGAGAAGAAGGAGGAGAGGGATAAAGGGAAGGAGGAGAAGGAGGAAGAGAGGGAGAAAGGAAAGAATAAGAGGGAGGAGAAGATGGAGAAAGGGGAGGAGGAAGAGAGGAGGGAGAAAGGAAGAGGCGAAGAAAGAGAGGGATAAAGGAGAAGAAGAGAGGGACAAAGGAAATGAGTTGAAGGAAGAGAGGGAGAATGGAAGAGGAAAAGAAGAAGAAGGAGGCGAATGAAAAGAAAGAGAAAGGGGAGGAGGAGGAGAAGAGGGAGGAGGAGAAGGAAAAGAATGAGAAAGGAGGAGAAAGAGAAGGATGAGGATGAGAGGGAGGAGGAGAAGGAGGAGGAGGAGAAGAGGGAGGAGGAGAAGGAGGAGAAAGGAGGAGGAGGAGCAGATGAGAAGGAAGAGAGGGATAAAGGGGAGGAGGAGAAGAGGGAGAAAGGAGGAGGAGGAGCAGAAGAGAAGGAAGAGAGGGATAAAGAGGAGGAGAAGAGGAAGGAAGAGGGAGGAGGAGAAGAGGGAGGAGGAGGAGGATAAAGGGGAGGAGGAGAAGAAGAAAGAGGAGAAGAGGGAAGATGAGAGGGAGGAGGAGAAGAGGGAGGAGGAGGATAAAGGGGAGGAGGAGAAGAAGAAAGAAGAGAAGAGGGAGGAGGAGAAGGAAAAGAATGAGAAAGGAGGAGGAGAAGAAGGAGGAGGAGAAGGAGGAGTAGGAGAAGGAGGAGGAGGAGAAGAGGAGGAGAAGAAGGAGGAGGAGCAGAAGAGAAGGAAGAGAGGGTTAAAGGGGAGGAGGAGAAGGAGGAGGAGAAGAAGGAGGAGAAGGAGGAAGAGAGGGATAAAGGGAGGGAGGAGGAGAAGAGGGAGAAGAAGAAGGAGGAGCAGAAGAGAAGGAAGAGAGGGATAAAGGGGAGGAGAAGAGGGAGGAAGAGGGGAGGAGGAGAAGAGGGAGGAGGAGAAGGAGGAGGAGAAGAAGAAAGAAGAGAAGAGGAAGGAGGAGAAGGAAAAGAATGAGAGAGGAGGATGAGAAAGAGAAGGATGAGGATAAGTATAAGAGGTGGTTGACACAGGTAAGGGTTCACATATACAGTGTTGGCAAAATCTGGACCAAATGAATCCTCCAAACTATTCCAACCAACAGAACACCAGTATTTTTGTTCATCTGGTCCTGTTTCCTGGCATAGTTTGGAGGAATCAAGGCACTCCAATGTAACACAAAAAAAAAAAAAAAGTGTATTATACCCCTGAAGGCAAAAAAGATGTTCTATTAATCATCAACTTTTTTTTTTTTTTTTTTTTTTTTTTTTTTTAAGTTGTACCCAAAACTATTTTTTTTTTTTTTTTAGTTGTACCCAAAACCAATTATAGGGGTGAGGGGGTGAGGGGTGTGTGTAGGAAGGGAGGGGTTGTAGACTGCTGGAGGTGGGGTGTGTGGATTGGAGGGGGGTGAGGTGTGTGTGTGTGTGTGTGTGGGGTGGGGGGGAAGGGGGGGTGTAGAGACAGGAGGTGAGGGTGTGGAATCCGGAGGGGAGGGGGGAGGATGAGGAGACAGTTGGTGGGGGAGGGGGGAGGGTGTAGACAGGAGGTAGGGGTGTGAAATCCGGAGGGGGGTGAAGGGGTGAGGAAAGGGGTGTGTAGAGACAGGAGGTGGGGGTGTGGAGGAGGTGAGGGAGGGGGTGAGGGGGGAGTGTGTGTGTAGAGGAAAGGGTGTAGAGACAGGAGGTGGGGTTGTGGAGGAGGTGGGGGAAGGGAGTGAAGGGTGTGTGTGTGTGTGGAAGGGGGGTTGTAGAGACAGGAGGTGTGGGGGTTTGGAGACTGGTGGGGGAAGGGGGTGAGGGGGTGTGTGTGTGTGTGGAGGAAGGAGGGGGGTGTAGAGAGTTTGAGGAGGTGTGGAATTCGGAGGGGAGGGGAGGGTGAGAGGAGACATTTGGTGGGGGATGGGGGGGGGGAGGTGGAGGGGGTGTTTGGAGACAGGAAGGGGGGAGTGTTTGGAGACAGTTGGTGGGGGAGGGGGGATATGTGGGGGAGGGGGGATATGTGGAGGAGGAGGGGGTTTGTGGAGGAGGGGGGGTGTTTGGAGACAGTTGGTGGGGGGGGGGTATGGGGAGATGATACGGAAAGGTGTGTGTGGTGGAAGGGGGGTGGAGGCTGGAGGGAGGGTGTGGTGGAGGGGGTGGGGGAGACAGGATGGAGGGGGCGGTGGATGGGGGGGGGGAGGCTGGAGGAGGGGTTGAGGGAGGGGGATATTATTATTATCATTATTATTATTGTAGAACGGTGGCTAATTCATACACACACACATACAAACAAACATACAAACTGAATTGAACACATTAACCTCGTATGACCTAAAGCAGTGAGTGCACCTCAAACTTTTCCAACTAACGGAACACCTTTTGCTTTTGGTGATACTCAGCGGAACCCCCCCTTACGACCCCCTCACCCCCTCAATATTAGTGGCAAACAACCCCCTTATAAATGGAACCCCCCTCCACACACACACACACACACACGCACGCAGATATGTAAGTATATAAATGTATAGTTTAGCTTTTGATTCTTGTGTGAGAAATAAACATTATTATCTATATACACTTGTCTATTTAACACACTCATTAAACTCAATAGAATCAGTAGTTGTATTGAGTGTATTACCTTGTATCTTGGGGTGTAAGGTGTGATATTTGAAGCAGTTTTCCACCTTAGATAATATAATACTTACCATGGGTAGTGTATAGTGGGTGGGACTGGGACTCTTACAACACACGATGAACCTCTACACTTCATGAACAGTCTCTCTCTCTCTCTCTCTATCTCCCTCTCTATCTCTATCTCCCTCTCTCTCTCTCTATCTCCCTCTCTCTCTCTCTCTCTCCCCCCCTCTCTCCCTCTCTCTCTCTCTCTATCTCTCTCTATTTCCCCCCCCTCTCTCTCTCTATCTCTCTCTCTCTCTCTCTCTCTCTCTCTCTCTCTCTCTCTCTCTCTCTCTCTCTCTCTCTCTCTCTCTCTCTCTCTCTCTCTCTCTCCTCAAATGCAAAAGAGTTCATCACTATCATATTTCATTTTATCCATTCATGTTCAAATTTATATATAATTAAACACACACACACACACACACACACACACACACACCTCCAATCACCGAAGAGTAACGATATATTGAATCACACACACACACACACACACACACACACTTAGACATGCAAGGTAGGAAGAAAGAAGTAAAAGAATAATAATCTATATAACATTCTATACTTTTTTTTTTTTTAATATTTTGTGACCTGGTAACATTTGCAGTGAAGCGTGAAGGAGAATGACCCTTTGAACACGAGTACAAAGAAAGTCAAACAGCAACACACATACTGATCCTTACGAGGCTGTACTAAGAGAGGAAAAGGATAGAAAGAAGAAAAAGGAGGATTAAGAGGAAGAGGAGGAGAAGGAGGATGAGGAGGAGAAAGGGGAGGAGGAGAAGGAGGATGAGGAGGAGAAGGGGGAGGAGGAGAAGGAGGATGAGGAGGAGAAGGGGGAGGAGGAGAAGAGGGTGGACAGAGTGGAGGAAGTGCAGAAGAAGAGGCGATGGAAGGGATGGTGAATGAAAATGAGAAGGAAAAGAGGAGGTGGAAGAAGATGAATAAGAAGGAGGAGGAGAAGAGAAGGAAGATAAGAGGAGGAAGAGGAGGAGTAGGAGGGGTAGGAGGAGAAGAAGACGAAGAAGCAAATTCTCTCTCTCTCTCTCTCTCTCTCTCTCTCTCTCTCTCTCTCTGGGCAGTCAATAAATATAACGTTAAGGGGAGATTCTCTTGTTGGCGAATTGGAAGGCTACTGATTCCTCCTAACTATGCCAGAAAACACACGTCCTATATGGTGCTAAAATAATAAATAAAGGCTCAGTTTCATGGGATAGTTTGGATGACTCAGAGACCTACTGTAGCTTCCATTTCACCAACATCAAGAAAATCAATCTCCCCTTTTAAGTTGATTATCTATACTGGAACGAAATCCTGGATGGTGGGAGAAATTATACCCTGTTAATTATTATCTTATTATGTATTGCAATTTATACTTTTGGTACATTGGAGTGTGGAGAGAATAGGTGTGGTTTGATTGTGCATGGGTGGAAGGAGGAAAAGAGATAGAGAGATTGTGCATGTGTGGTTGCCCTGGAGGGAGATTGAGAGGAAGAATGAGGGGGTTGAGAAGAGTGGAAGAATGGTGGGGGTTGAAATGAGAAAGAGAGGAGGAAGAGAGGTAGACTGTACGTGAGGATGGAGGGAGGGAGTGAGGAGGAAGAGAGGTAGATTGTGAGGATGGAGGGAGTGAGGAGGAAGGAAGAGAGGTAGATTGTGAGGATGGAGGGAGTGAGGAGGAAGGAAGAGAGGTAGACTGTGAGGGAGGAGGAAGAGAGGTAGACAGTGAAGGAGGAGAAGGGAGGAGGAAGAATAAAGGGGTTGAGGGAAGAATGAAAAAGGAAGAGAGGTAGAGAGAGTAGAAAGACTGTGAGGGTAGAGAGAGGGAGGGAGAGAGGAAGGGAGCTAGGGAGAGGGGTAGAAATCGTGAGAGAGGAAGGAAGGGAGGGAGGAGTAGGAGGAGCTAGCATGGGGTGAGGTGAAGGCGATGTTATGTTTTCCTGAAGCAAAAAGAGGACAAACCGGCTTCACAGTGCATGCCCAAATCTTACTTCTAGCCCAACCCAGCAAGCAAGTACCAGCCAACCAGCCAACCAGTTCATTTCATTGCCGACGTGCCAGCCAGCAGACCGCCAGATAGTGTTTAGTGTACCCATGCCCTTTACAGCCACCACAAACCAACCACCACCTTGTCTCTGTGTGTGTTTGTGGATGTTCTTGTTCCTGGTGTGGTATTCTCTCGACGTACACACATACAGTATATACAAAAGACTGAAAAGAGGTCAGTGGAATAGCTTGGACAGATACTGAAGTGCACACGTACACATACATATAATTGCAATAGAATAGTCTGTACACACACAAGGTTATACGTACACATTAATTAAGGGCACACGTACACAATTAAAGGTAGTGGAATAGCTTGTACACACACACACACACACACACACAAGGGTAGTGGAAAAGCTTACACACACAAGGACAGTGGAAGAGCTTGCACACACACACACACACACACACACAAGGGCAGTGGAAAAGCTTACACACACACACACAACACACCTATACCATGACCGTGATATCTTCGTCAGCGTCTTCGTCTGCCTTACGTACACACACCAGCAGAAGCATCTCAAGACTCCTCTGGTTATTAGCATGGAGTGCTCTGTGGCTGACGGTGTCGTGGGTGCCATCCGTGAGTACCTTAATAACCGAAGTGTCCATTGGCAACTCCAATTCGAACGGCTTTTCATTGGGGGAACTGTCATCGCTGCAAACCATCTTACTCACTCTAGTGTTCTTGAAATTAGTGGCCCTCACCACCATAGGGGTGTTACCCATTGATGTAGACCTGGGACTAGTGTGGAGTAGCTGGGTATATCTATTCAATTTTGCCATATTGAGGCGTTCTGACGAGGAGGATGAAGCCGCTTACTACAGGAGCTTCGCGGGTCTCGGGGAACTCAACGCCACTCATCAACTTCCACCCGCTGATGTGAGTCCAAAAACTGGTATTATTATTATTTGTCTGGTATTATTATTATCGGTATTTAAGGGTTTATTAAGGGGTATTATTATTATTATAGGTGTATTTTCAGTATTATCTAGTATATTTTGTTTTGTTTTGTTTTATTTTATCTATTTAATTTTTTTTTCTTACTGAGGCGACATTACCCAGCAGGGATAAGCTAATGAGAATCCACCTATTTTCTTAGTTTACGTGATCCCTCTCAGCCAATCATCGTTTGCATAACTGGAAAACAAAAGAAAATAAAGTAAAAAAAAACATAAATAAAACGAAGACATCCGGAACAATAAAAAAAGATAATAAGGAAAAGGTTGGTGTGCCGTTGAAAAGGTAGTCACTCAGTCACAATCAGTCACTTGTCACACTTTGATACATGTGAAAGACGTGGTTTGTGTGGTGGAATTATTTTCTTATTTAACTGATTATAAGGCATTGTTATTGATACCAAATATAGTGAATGTAGAGATAAGGTCCTCCAAGTTACCCAGGAAGTGAAAAACAGTGAAAAAAATGCGTTAAATAAACAAAGAAAGTGATGAACTGTCGTCATTTAAATTCATGGTGTCAATAATTATTTCCCACGTTTTATTTCGTTAATTGAATCACAAGACCGTTCTGTTAATAATGGGAGTGAAGTTTTGGTTCTCAGAGATGACCAGAAAGTGAAAATATATTCGTGGAAAAATGGAATAAGTTATAATAATTTGTACTACGTATAATGACGTCTTGTTTTCATTGAGTATTTTCGCTCGGGAATTAAAAAAAAATTACATATATTGGTTAAGGAGGAAGTACAGTGTTGGTAAATCTGGAGCAAATTATGGTAAATATTGAATGAATTACCGTTATTGCGTACGTTTTTTCTACCTTCATTACCCACTTATTTAGACCTTTCTAAGACTATTTTCTTCTATGGCATTTTCTCCGCAAATGCCCCATTTCCAAGATAGGGCATATTCAAATGGGGCATTTTGAAATTAGCCTGACCTAACCTAACCTAGACCGCATCAGACTACCGGGACCTAACCTGGGCAAACTACCGTGACCTAACCTGGGCAAACTACCGGGAAATAATCGTGATAAAGTACAATAAATGACAGGGGTAAACTGCTGGGACCCAGCCGGATCTGGCAACACTGCTACAAAACGGTAATTCTTTCAATAAATACCCAAATTATTCCTCCAAACTATTCCAAGCAACAGAACACCATTATTTTTCTTCATCGGGTCCTGTTTCCTATTAATGTAACAAAAGTGAATTACTCCCTGAATTATGGTCTCGTATTATGGGATAGTAAAGTTAAACACTATTTTCCTACAATTATCCATTTAATTAGCTGCCAAGGAAGTGATTTATTTTATTTTAATAGTGAATATTGGAAAAGGATTCGAGATGAACAGAGACAAAGTAAGTGCATGTGTCTGTTGTGGTTCCATTATTATCTTTGGGTATTTCTGAAGATTACTTAATGATTCTGTGATCGTGTATTAGAATTGGAGGCTTCTTATTCCTCCTGACTATGCCACGAAACACTCCTTCCATATGGGTGTGTGTTTCTTGACAATAGGCTACTTGAAGGACTCGTTTACCTCTGTTTATTTTTTTAAACATAATATTGTGAAGATAAAATGGTAAATATTGAAAAAACTGGTAAATATTGAAAGAATTACCGTTATTGCATACGGTTTTTCTACCTTCATTACCTACTTCTTTAGACCATTCTAAGACTATTTTCTTCTATGGCATTTCCTCCGCAAATGCCCCATTTTCAAGATAAAGCATATTCAAATGGGGCATTTTGAAATTAGCCTGACCTTACCTGACCTGACCTAACCTAACCTAGACCACATCAGACTACCGGGACCTAACCATGGCAGACTACCGGGACCTAACCTGGGCAAACTACCGGGAAATAATCGTTATAAAGTACAATAAATGACTGGGGCAAAATACTGGGACCTAGCCGGATCTGGCAACACTGCTGCAAAACGGTAATTCTTTCAATAAATACCAAAAAACTACTATTATTGTGTACGGTTTTTCTACCTTCATTACCCACTTATTTAGACCATTCTAAGACTATTTTCTTCTATGGCATTTCCTCCGCATTTCCAAGATATGCCCCATTCAAATGGAGCTTTTTTAAATTAGCCTGACCTTACCTAACCTAACCTAGACCGCATCAGACTACCAGGACCTAACCTGGGCAAACTACCGGGACCTAACCTAGGCAAACTACCGGGAAATAACTGTGGTAAAGTACAGGAAATGACCGGGGCAAAATACTGGGACCTAGCCGGATCTGGCAACACTGCTACAAAACGGTAATTCTTTCAATAAATGCCGAAAAAATTGTACCTAATCTAATCTAACCTTTGAAAAAAATAAGATGCACATGTTCTTCAGAAATACCAATGGTTTTTACACTAACCTTCTCCACCATTATTGTTTTCTATGTCAACATTGTGAAAAAATAAGAGTTACTATCAATTGTGTATGTTAGTGTTATACAGGAAGAAGTCTTTATATTACACATTACTAACATGCCAACCTTCACACAAATATAGCCTATACCATGCATACTTACACTGGATTTTCAAAGATAGTGTTTTTTTGTTTTCACTTCTGTATTTCCATTCAGTGCAGGGAGAAAAGGAATGCATTTTTTGTGTATGAGTAGGATTTTGCAGATAGATGAGATATACAGTATAATTGAATATAATACTGTATTGTATTGTAAGTTAAACATTATTAGGCTCTAGGGATACACAAAAGTTGAATGTTTAATTATTAACTGTTTTACAATTAATACAGGAATATATATATATATATATACTGTACTGTATATATATATTTTTTGTATACAGTACCATACATACTATAGCGTTTAAGAATACGATTAACTATGTCACAATGCAAACTAATTGGAGAAAAAAACAAAACATTATAAACTGTGCTACAACCAGACCAATTGCATGGAGAGGCAGAAAGAATGTTGTGAAGGGGAAAAAAAAAACTTGACCTGTGCCACAATGCAGAGAGAGGTACCGTAAGAAGGAAAAATGTTTGAGAGAAGAAATTTGGTATTATTATTATTATTATTATTATTACTGGAGTGTGTGTGTGTTTGGGCGGGGAAGGGGGGTGGGATTAGGATGTGTGTGTGTGGATTAGGGTGTGTGTGAGTGTTTGAGGATGATGGTGTGTGTGTGTGTTTGAGGATGAGGGTGTGTGTGTGTGTTTGAGGATTAGGGTGTGTGTGTGTGTTTGAGGATGAGGGTGTGTGTGTGTGTGTTTGAGGGTGTGTGTGTGTTTGAGGATGAGGGTGTGGTTGTGTATGTGTGTGTGTTTGAGGATGAGGGTGTGTGTGTGTGTTTGAGGATGAGGGGGTGTGTGTGAGTGTGTTTGTGTTTGAGGATGTGTGTGTGTGTGTGTTTGAGGATGATTGTGTTTGTGTGTGTGTGTTTGAGGATGAGGGTGTGTGTGTGTGTTTGAGGATGAGGGTGTGTGTGTGTGTGAAAAGTTGACCTGCCTTCATGGCCCAGATGTTACACTTGTATTGTGTCTTGTTCTTGTCTCCTCCCGCACCCCCCCCCCACTCCATCCCACTCCCTGTCTCACCACACTCTACCCCTACCCCACTCCACCTGTACCCCACTCCACCCCTATCCCACTTGACTCCATCCGTACCCCACTGCATCCCACTACCTGTCCCACCCCACTCCACCTCCACTCCATTCTCTGCCACTCCCTTTGTGTTTCCCTCCCTCCTCCTCCTCCACCAAATTTTCCTCCCCCCTTCTCCTCCTTCCCCTAACTCTTCTGTTTTCTCTTCCTCTCCCACATCTCTTCCTCCTCTTTTTCCCTCCGTCCCTCTCCTTCACTTCTACCACTATCACCACCCTCCTTCACCTCCCTCTCCACCACCATCACCACCTCTCTCACCAACACCACCACCAACACCACCACTACCACCACAATCTTCACCTCTCTCCACCACCATCACCACCTCTCTCACCAACACCACCACTACCACCACCCTCTTCACCTCCCTCTCCCTCTCCACCACCATCACCACCTCTCTCACCATCACTACCACTACCACCACCATCTTCACATCCCTCTCCACCACCATCACCACCTCTCACCACCACCACTACCACCACCCTCTTCACCTCCCTCTCCACCACCATCACCACCTCTCACCAACACCACCACTACCACCACCATCTTCACCGCCCTCTCCAACACCACCACTACGTCTCACCAACACCACCACTACCGGTACCACCACCATCTTCACCTCCCTCACCAACACCACCACTACCACCACCACCTTCTTTCTCTCCCTCTCCACCCCCACCCACCATCACCACTCACCATCAGCACTGTCACCACAACCACCACCACCCTCATACTTTTCCTCTCCTTCACCACCACTTTGCTTCACCAAAAATGAGTCATGCTGCGTGATTGCGAGCGTGTGCATGAATGTATGTGTGTATTTTTGTGTGTGTGTGTGTGTGTGACGGACAGACAGAGAAACAGACACACACAAACATACAGACAGACCACACCAGCCACGTGCCAGGTACTGTATTTTACCTACTAGACTCAACTAGAGTAACTAGACCATATGGCACTAAGAAAGTAGGAAAAGATGGCAAGAGAAACCCCTCACACACGCACACACACAGTAATTATTTTTCTTATTAGGCTACCTTAAAGGGGGTCGTGTGTTGTGGGATGTGTGTACTGGAGGGCTAGGCTATACTGATTCCTCCAATCCAGGCCAGGAAACAGATAATTTGTTCCTCAGTAAACACACATTCAGATTTTATACTGTATATCATACTGGTGTTAAGATCAAAACCCTTTGCGTATTTTGACAATTCAAACACACGCTCTCTATATTATATGGTATTGGTCATTAAAACACACATTGGATATTCCCTTTTGCAGTAACCAAACAGTTATACTGTAACACGTAATATTTACATGTACAGTACAGTATGTATAGTGATATATATATATATATATATATGTACACGTACGTGTGTGTGTGTGTGTTGGAAACATCACATGTGTCTCATTGTAACATCCCCATCAACCCTCTGTCTTCTTTACACACACACACACACATCCCCTCCTACTATCAACACCTTCTCACTCTTATCCAGATTCACAACTCGTATCTATGGTTGTGACAGTGCCACACTTCAGGGTAAGTAGGGTGGGGGAGGAGAGGGGGTTACATTTTTTCTTGATTGCAATCTTATTAGGCTAGCCTACATGAAAATATAACATAGGTCTAATTTAAATATGTAGTCGAAGTCTGTTTAGATTTACAGTATAACCTTATATGTATTGAAACTTAAGTAAGCGACTGTATAAACACACACACACACACTTCCACTTTCCAATACTTCAGTCCTTATTAGCCTAAATGTTTGTCACACACACAGACACACACGTCCAGAGCTGCTTATAATCCTGTAACACACACACACACACACACACACATTACCACCACCACCACCACCACCAAATGTCCACCATACACACATAGCCTACACACACCAGCAGTATCCTTCAGAGCATCTTAGAGAACGGAACAAGTCTCTGTGTCTAGCCTACTGTATATGTCTGCCTCCCAGTTATTTGTCACAAACCCATAGTCTACTTACTTTTGTGTCAACGAGCGTATTATTTTCGTGGGTGCTTTTGTTTTATATTAATTTTCGCGAGTGTGTGTTTTTATATTTAGCGAATCTATGTTTGCTATTTTATATTCAGCGATTATATGTGTATTATATTCCACGAGTGTGTTTTTGTGTTTATTTTTTTGACGCAACGAGTGTGGTTTTGTGTTTTTATTATATTCAACGAGTGAATTTTTGGGTTTGTTTTATATTCAACGAGTGGTGGTTTTGTGTTTTAGTTTTCATTATACAACGGATTTGTTTTTGTTTCACTATTTATTACCTTTCATTATCTGGTGTTTGTGTTTTTGCTCGTTTTATCCATTTAGGAATATATTTTGACCCAAGAAAAACAAAACCTTGCCTGCTGCTGTTGTTGTTGTTGTTGTTATTGTTGTTTGTGGATTATACTTAACTCGGTGTGTAAATTTTTGGATGTGATATCCCTCCGACTAATAGAAAATAAATAGAGAAAATTATTAGCCTAGCCTAGGTAGAAAAAAGATTAAAAAAAATATATAAAGTTAAATAATGTTGAAAAAATGAGGGAAAGTTAAAGAGAAAATGGAGATGAAATAAGCTATAGGAAAACGTAAATAGAATAGAGCAAGATGGAGAAAATATAGAAAAAGAGGGAAACAGGGAAATATAACCTAATGTATAGAGAATGATAGAAAATATGTAAAGAACTGAGAGACAATAGAGAGAAAATGTTGAAAATAGATAAAGAAAAAAAGTGGAAGAATGAGAAAACGTGACGAAGAAAGTGAAAAAAATTGAGTGAAATGACAATGAGCTTCAAAAGTCCACCAATAGGCTTATGTAATTTAATTAAGATCACAGTACAGTAGTTTTATTTAGATTTGTATTTACTGTCATGCATTTATTTGTGTGAGTTGAAATAGGTTCGTTTTCTCTGTCATAAATTTCTGTGATTTGAAATAGGTTCGTCTTCTCTGTCATTTGTTTGTGTGGTTCGAAGTAGGCTCGTAGTATTTTAGTACCCAATCTCTTCACCAGAGTGCTTTGCCAACACCCACCTACTGAATTTAAAATAACATAACCTAAAGCAAGTAAACCCACCCAATATAGATACATAAATAAAGAAATGAATAAATAAACACAATACAAAATAACCCACTAACACTACCCTACATCTGGTCACTTAAAACAAAACAAAAAAACAATTGTATTAACTCAAAATGGCGTCAACGTCCCCCAAGCCTTGTGTGGCGGCCGTAGTGATCATTCTAACCTTTATCTGTACCATATACCACGTGGACGGTAGTGCCCTCGCCCTCGGCTTCACACCCACCAACACCAACGGCATCTATCTGGGCAAACTAAGTATTATACAATGTTTAGTGTTTGGGCTCGTGTTCTTCCATATCATCTTCCTCTCGTTGGCTGGAAACTTACCCATCCAAGTCGATCTGCAGGATATATGGGCTTCACTGTCCTACGTCCTCACAGGTGGTAATAAACCCTACTACAAATACACCAATACAAATAACAACAACACCAGATACTCCGATAAGCAGGAAGGACATGAAGGTGGTTTTATCGATGCTCAAGGAACTTACAACCATTATCAAGGAAGTTATTACGATCCTGAAGGAAGTTACGTTTCTCAAGGAACTTACGACGATGCTGAAGGAAGTTACGATGATTTTCGAGGAAGTTACTACAATCCTGAAGGAAGTTACGATAATTTTCAAGGAAGTTACGACCATTCTCAAGGAACTTACGACGATGCTGAAGGAAGTTACGATGATTCTCGAGGAAGTTACTACGATACTACTCATGCCAGTCACGATAGGCAAGAAGGTCACATCAATGACCTTGAAATTTACTATGATGGTCAAGGAAGCTACTACGATAATACACATGGCAGTTACGATAACCAAGGAGGATACTACGATGGCCAAGGAAGTTACTACGATAATAGGCCTACTCATGGTAGTTACGATAACCAAGAAAGTTACTACGATGACCAAGGAAGTTACTACGATAATAGGCTTACTCATGGTAGTTACGATAACCAAGGAAGTTACTACGATAGCCAAGGAAGATACTACGATAAAACTCATATAAATAGCCGAGATGGTCAAGGAAGTTACTACGATAATAGGCTTACTCATGGTAGTTACGATAACCAAGGAAGTTACTACAATAGCCAAGAAAGATACTACGATAAAACTCACATAAATAATCGAGATGGCCAAGGAAGTTACTACGATAAAACTAATATTAATAGTCGCGATGGCCAAGGAAATAACTACGACGATGAACAAGGAAGTTACTACGATAGCCAGAAAAGCAGTTTATACCCCCTCACGCCAGACAGTCACTTTTACCATCCCTACCACCACCACCACCATCATCCCCACCACTACCACCACCCCAAAAATAACGGTTATCGCAATTTGAACACGGAACCACGCTCACTAGCCAACAACAACAACAACAACGATAACACTAACAGAAACAATAACAAGAACAATAATAACAACAACAATAACAGCGACGACACACAACTCTCTGATGACGTAAGTAGTGTTGTAGTTTTTTTTTTTTTTTTTTTTTTTTTTTTTTTTTCATCGGGGCCTGTGTGTGTGTGTTGTGTCACATGTAGCCTAGTCGAAAAAAATAATCTGCAGAAGCTACTAAATGATTCCTCTAAACTATAATAATAATGATAAATATTATTATTATTCTCGACTCACTCACGACTCACTCACGACTCCACATTAACCACAACTCATTTATCACCATCCAGTATACAGGAAGCATCTCATTATTACCTGCTATGCATTGGAGTGTATTGATTGCTCCAAAGTATGTCGGGAAACAGGACCAGATGGATAATAATAATAATAATGGTGGCCTGTTGCTTGGAATAGTTTGGTGAAATTAGTTGGTCCGTTGACACACATTTAAGAGAGTTAATTACCCGTAAAGTTTAGGCTAAGCAGGACACCACACTTGTACTGGTCTGGTCTGAGTTTCATGTGTGTGTGGGTGTGTGTGTGTGTGAAGAAAGTATAATACACACACGTACACACACTAGGCCAGGAAAGTATAACACACACACACACACACCGGATTGATTAGGATATAAGCGGGATTTACTGTACTCCATATGACATCCTTATTTTCTTTCCTCCCTAACACACACACACACACACACACACACACACACACACATATGTATATAATTTGGTGGTCATTGTTGTGGTTTTAGCGGGAAATAGACACACACACACACACATCAACTTGCGTCATGTTGTGGTTTAGGAGGAATCTTGTTTCATTGAAGAGTTGGAGCATACGGTAATATACTTTTGAGAGAGAGAGAGCGAGAGCTCCTCTCTCTCTCTCTCTCTCTCTCTCTCTCTCTCTTACTGGTAGAACCGTAAAAATAATACACGCTCGGTTGTCTGTGGTGAACAGAAGTTTTATACCGGTATAAATGTATGTGTGTGAATACTGATCAATAATAATAAAAAACGGTTTATTTGATGTATACAGCCAAAAGATGAAAATATAGATGGGTCGAATGGTGCTAATGATATATAAATATATACAGGTTTACATAACAGTAATATGTAATTAAATAGACATTCTCAAAAACATGTAGTCTACGCATATGTCCACTCTCACACTTTCACTTACAAATACATACACCCACATGTTCACTCGCACACTCTCACTCACACGCACAAATACACAGACATAGTACATATTTACTGATGATTTGTATTTATGGCCGATCTTGTATCTGTATGTTGTTATTCTGATTGCCTGGTCTTATAGTATGTTGTGGTGGCGGACTGAGTGGCTGGGCTTGGTAATGGTGGGTGGTAGGAGTTCTCTGTCAAGACCAATAGACTTATTAGTGACGTGGGTGGAATCGGAGTTGCTTGCCATAGTCCCAGAGGAGTTGTTGGTGTCTGGTGACCATTGGTGGTATCCCTAGGGTATCCAGTGCCTCGTGGTAGGTGTTATAAGCCACTCCTAGGATGATACGGCAGGTCCGCTTCTGTACTCGCTCCAGTTGGTGTCTTTGTGTCATGTTGATGGATGATAACCAGGCAGGGGAGGCATAGTCAGTTTGGGGATGATGAAGGTTCCTTTAGGGGTGTACCAAGGGACTTGAGTCGTCGTAGGATGTACAGGCGGTATGTGACTGACTGGATGGTGATGCTGACCTGTTTTTTTCAGTTTAACTTGTCGTCCAGTAAGACCCCTAGTAGCTTGGTGGTGTTCACTACTTGGTGATGTCCGAGCGTCATTGCTGATGGTGGTGATGGTGGTAGTGTAGTGGTCGTGTGGAAGTTCATCACCACTGTTTTGTTGAAGTTGATGGAGACGTTATGGTCCATGTCTGTAAGTTGGTTAGGTGTTGTTACAGGAGGTGATAATCAGGAGACATGTTGTTTATAACTGCACCAACGGTTGAGTCGTCCACATATTTCCAACGATATATTGTGTTTGTCAGGGCGTCATTGATGAAGATGAGGAAGCACAGGGAAACACATCTTTGCCCCTTGGTGCACGCCACAGTGGAAGTGTTGGTTTGTGGACACTGCACCATGGTGAAGTACTGCCTCACGTCTGTCACACAGGAAATTTGCCAGTCATGCCACTAGATTAGACTCAATTCCAATGTCTAGAGCTTTCTTCAATATTACGCTATGGTCTGTACCAAGTCGAAAGCCTTTTTAAAATGAATGAATGCAAGGGCAACTGAGATCTTTTTTTATTCCAGAGTAATGTAATTGAAGTACCGCATAGAAGACTTACCAGACAATGAGTGGTTGACGATGACTTCAAATTTCCAAATTGCTGATGATCAATGGGATGTGACATGTTAGCTGAGACTATCAAACACAAACCTTTCACATTACAGGCTGGGGAGAAGAGTTATGGTAATAGGTCTTAACTGATCAAGTGACTGGGGTTTTGATACTGGAGTGACATAGGCTATGATGTTTTCCAATTAGCCTAAGTGTACATTTACTATGAGTGTGTGTGTGAAGGAGAAGTAGAGTGAGAGAGAATGTGTGTGTATGTGTGTGTGTGTAATTGTATAAATAATTGCATGTGTGTATATTTGTGTGATTATCCTACGTGTGTGTGGATGATCCTAATCCCTACTCAACCCTTCACTAATACCATGAAGTAGTGGATACAAATATTTTTAGCACTATATAAAGAGTTTACTGTAATGATTTTATATTTATGTAATTTATTTATATTTTTGTAATCGGAATTCTCGTCTTATTTCCTTACCTTCTTTAATAACACACACACACACACACACACACAGATTATAGGACCTGCAAACAACCCTCGTTTTAATTTCTCAAAGTTAGGCTACCCGTGAAACATCCCAAAATACATGATTTCTCTTAGATGCCCAGGAAGGAAACTGTAACTGGTAATGGGGCAACTATTACAAAAATTTCTTTTCCATTATTTCTATTATACAGATTGAGAGACAGCTTTTACAACTGAAATTTTATGAACAATTGAATAGTTTATATAATTCTTTGTGTACCTATGTAAAGGGTCCCATACACACACAGGCCAGCCTGTCCGGCGGCCTGCATAAGCTGGCCCGTTCAGGCCAAACCGAGAGAGTGTGGGAGGATAATCAGCATGTGCAGGCGACTGTGTAGTCGGCCTCAACCGTCGCCGTGGAATCTTTCGCTGACAGATTTTTTGAGTCTGGGTTCGGTCAGGTTCAGTCCGTATGGGCGTTTGTGGGTACTTCATGCCAATAGTTGTCAGTCCAGTCACTAGTGGTGGGGTCAATACATTCATGTAGTTTATCACTAGGATCACTCCTGAGGATGAGCTGTGTGATGGTTGGAATTTACGGAAACTATTGGACAATATACAACCCTAGTTAACTAATATGTTTAAGTAGGGTATTTTTCTATTATTTGAACGATTTTGACACTCCATTCAATAGGAAATGCTTCATTCTGGAGTTAACCAGCCCCTTCAGGCCACCGGACAGACTGACCTGTGAGTGTATGGACTAAGGGCAAAATGATTTGAAACAATATAGTCACCCCGGTTATACGCGCTTGAATCAATTCTCTCTGACACATTTGATTGGCCAAAGGAAACGTAAAATATGGTGAGCTCTTACTGGTATAAAGTAATTTCTCCCGCTATAACACTAACTTTGTTTTATACATTTGATACATTGGAATGCCTTGATTTCTCTAAAGTATGCTAGGAAACAGGACCAGATTAACATATATAATGGTGTCCTGTTGCTTGGAATAGTTTGGAGGAATCAATTGCTCCAGATTTAATTGTACAGTTGCCTATCTGCTAGAGTCTAGCTGCCTCGAGCAGATAGTGTCTCGAAATTTTTGGAGGCAAATGTACCTACCAACACTGTACAGTACTGTCCCTCCTGAACCTGCCACTCACACACAGGTGCTTTGTGGTCGCCACTCAAGGACTACACACCGTAATAGGGGACTTGGCTTCTCATAGGTTTCCATTGTTTTGAGGTGAACCTGAACATATAAGCGTCTTTGGAGAGGAGACGTGGATCCCCACCACACGTGGCGGCGATTTTTGTCTTGGATCGTTACACACGGACCACATGTGGTCGCTCGGTGGCCAGCAAATTTTCCCGCCTTTATTGGGTTTCAATATGGCCGCCACTGGGCCTGTCGTTTCCGTGCCGCCGCCAGCCGTACACACGGGCGACTCTGTGACGTAACCACAAATCGCTATTATCAGCCCCCCATGGACTACTCGTGTCGTCCTTGTGTGGCGACCACAAAGCGTCCGTGGCCTAAGCCACCATTAACCACAAGAAGGAAGGAAAATAACATCTACACATTCCCTTTCCAAGAAACAAACATAGCGGCTACCCTGCCCACCTCACATACACACACACACACAAAGAAAATAATAATAATAACGCCTGCGGAAAAGAACAACAAAAATACAACACCGAGAATATTAGAAGAAAGAGTAGGGTAAGAGAAAGTTTGGGTGTGGCAGAGTAAAAGAGGAAGGAGAAAGAGTAGGAAGGAAGAAGAAAGGAAATAAAAAGGGTACGAAAGGAGGAGGAAAGGGTATGGGAGAGTGTAATCCCAACCAAGGCGATAAGGTATGATGAGGTAGAATAAAACCCGTTATGAATTGAGTCAAAACCTGTCAAACAGAAGAGCAATATCAATAGCAAGTACAGATTATTATTATTCTCTATCAAATTGCTGTTATCGTCAACTCATCGTCACCTCAGTATCATCTTGATATCCACTCGATATCCACGTTTATCTACTTCATATCAACTTGATACTCGCATCGGTATCATGATTTTAGTCGCCTTAATCATTCATTTACTTAGTACTATCTTAGACTTAGTTACGGTTCTTACGTATTCCGGGTTTTATAATATCCGAGTCCGTCACACACTGGTCAAACTTTCAACACCCACCAAGATTTTTCTTTCACTGCCTGTCTTGTGGTGTTGTGGCAATCGCGTCCCTCTATGCACCTTATCTCATATGGTTTAAATCACTGTTACAAGAGTGTAATCATCTGACCCTCTGTTCAGCCCCAGCCCTATAGCCCCAGAACACTATTAGCCCCTTGGCAGACCTCAGCCCTTTATCAGTTCAGCCCCCAGGATAGATCTTTCCCAACCTGACCTCCGGGTGAGACAGAGATGACAGGTGTTACTCTTTTCTCAACACCATAACACCGCCCTGCGGTAACAGAGAAATGGGAAAGAGAAAAAAAAAGGTAAGGGAGGAGGAAAGAGTGTGGTCGAAAAAGTAGAAAAAGAAAGAGTAGGAAACGAGAAAGAAATGGTGTAGTAGAGAAAGGGTAGGAAATGAGGATGGAAATGGTGTGGTAGAGAAAGGGCAGGAAAGGAGGAAAGAAAAGGTGTGGTAGAGAAAAGGTTGGAGAGGAGGAGAAAAAGGGTGTGGTAGAGAAAAAAACAGAAACGAAAAAAAGCCAGGAAACGAGGAAAAGTGGCAGGAAAAGAACATAAGAAGTTAGGAAATTTCTTATCAGCTCCTGATCCAGACCCATTCCTTTGGGTTGATGTATGTGTGTAGATATGTTTATATGTATAGTACCAGGTATGTATGGATGCACATACTTAAGTCTCCTACCTATGTTAAACTCTTTCATCCATTTAAATACTTAAGTCACATCACCTCTTACCATGCATATTTCAAGCGAGTGCAGCTTCAGCTTCTTAAGTCTATCTTCATATACCAAAGAGGGATTTGGTAGAGATAAGGAGGAAGAGAAAGGGTAGGAAAGGAGGAAGATTGGGCGTGGTAGCCTAGAGAAAGAAGGGAGAGGTGGTGGGGGAAAGAGGAAGGAATGGGTGTGACAGAGAAATGAGATAAAAGAAAGTGTAGGAACGAAGGAGGGGAGGGGCAGAAAAAGGAGATAGAAGAATTATTATTAAAGGGTGGGAAAGGCGGAAGAAATAAGAGGTGTAGGCTTATAGTAGAAAAAGGAGACGCAGAAAGGGCGGGAAAGGAGGAAGGAAAGTGGGGTGTGGCAGAGAAAGAAGAGATTGAAGGAGAATTATACATACCCGGTACATACCAAACCAACCAACCATTCAACCAACCAACCTACCCACCTACTAACACTGGCTTTGACCCATTTCATTGCCTTTCGTCCGCTGTTGCAAAAAATTTAGTCTTCATACACTTATACAAACACGTGATGCCAAATATGACCACTTAACCTGTTATTTCGTTTATATATACGGTGTTTCTGTGTATAATATTAATACTTAGAGGTAAACGGGAATGTGTATTATGATATTATCTACACTGCTATCATGTAAAGGGAGAAATTAATGCTCACAAAACTACGGTAATGTGTTTTGATTTTGATTTTTTCTGGGCAACGTCACCCGTAGAATAAGTGATAAACTGGCAACTCGTCATACTGGTCGTTCGTTCGTTCGTTCGTTCGTTCCCGCCACCACACCCACAACTATTATTCTTTTTTCTTTTCTTTTTTCTTTTCTATGTTTCTATCGTGCTTTCCTTACCTACGTTAATTTTTACGATTCATACATACAAAAAAAAAAAAACATATATATTTGTTTCTTGTTTAATTTGTTTTCTCACATTTATTCATTATTATTATTATTATTATTAGTTTTTTATCTTTTTATCTTATCTTTTATTTTGTATTCACATTTATTTTAATTCGTACTTACATTAACTAATCTATAATAGTCTTTCTTTTCATCACAGTCCATTATAATTATTCTCTCCCTCCTCCCTGTCTCCCTCTTCCATCTCTTGTGTCCTCTCTATCTCCCTTTTTCTCTATCTTCTCTCCATCCCACTTCCTTCATCTTTCCTTCCTTTCCCTCCCATCTTTCTCCTGTATGAAAACAATCTTGTTATTTACCTTGGTATTTTAATTGTTATCTTTCAACAGTCGTCCATACCTCTCTCTCTCTCTCTCTCTCTCTCTCTCTCTCTCTCTCTCTCTTCCCCATCCATCTACCTCTCCTTCCCTCCCTCTTACCCTTTCTCTTCCATCCCTTACCCTCCTCTCCCTCCCCCTCCATCATCCCTCCCTCCCTTTCTCTCCCCTCCCATACCCTACTCTCCCTCCCCCTCCCCCTCCATCTTCCCTTCCTACCCTAACTCCCATTCTCCCCCCTCCCCCTCCATCTACCCTTCCTTCCTTCCCTCCCTCCCTCCCTCCCTTTCTCTCCCCTACCCTACCCTCCTCTCCCTCCCCCTCCATCTACCCTTCCTTCCTTCCCTCCCCTTCCCCTTCTTCCCCCCTCCCCATTCATCTACCCTTCCTTCCCTCCCCTCCCTTTCTACCCCTTTCTCCCCCATCCTCATCCATCTACCCTTCCTTCCCTCCCTCCCTCCCTCCCTCTACCCTTCCTACCCTCCCTCCCTTTCTACCCCTTTCTCCCCCATCCCCATCCATCTACCCTTCCCTCCCTCCCTCTACCCTTCCTACCCTCCCTCCCCTCCTCTCCCTCCCCCTCCATCTACCCTCCCTCCCCCCCTGTCTCTCCCCTCCCCTACCCTCCTCTCCCTCCCCCTCCATCTACCCTTCCTTCCTTCCCTCCCTTTCTCGCCCCTCCCCTTCCCACCCACCATGCTCCAGGTTTCTACAGCTAGTTATAGTCCCCAACCCTACCCCTTTCCCCTACCACCCCGACCATTACCCCCCCCCCTCCATCCTCCCTATCCCCATCACCACCACATACCTCTCCTCCCAAACCCTACCCATACCACCCCTACGATCAACACCCCCCTCCTCCCTCCTTCCCTAACCCTACCATCACCACAACCCCCCCTTCCATCCTCCCTATCCCCATCACCACCACCTACCCCTCCCTCCCAAATCCTACCCATACCACCCCTACGATCAACACCCCCCTCCTCCCTCCTTCCCTAACCCTACCATCACCACAACCCCCCCCCCCTTCCATCCTCCCTATCCCCACCACCACCTACCCCTCCCTCCCAAACCCTACCCATACCACCCCTACGATCAACACCCCCCTCTTCCCTCCTTCCCTAACCCTACCATCACCACAAAACTCCACCCCCCCATCCCCACCACCAGTCACCACATCCCCCTAGCAAAACCCTACTACCACCACCCCTACCCCTTTCCATTATACTACCTCTATACGATCAACACCCCCCTCCCTCATCCCCTCCCAAACCCTACCCCTACTACCACCACCACCACCACAAGTCACCACACCCCCCTTCCAAACCCCCCACCATCACCCCTACCCGTTTCCCTTATACAGTACCACCTCTACGATCAACACCCCCTCCCCCATCCCCTTCCCAAACCCTACCCCTACCCCCACCACCACCACCACAAGTCACCACACACCCCTCCCAAACCCTACCCCTACGCCCACCCCCACCACCACAAGTCACCACACACCCCTTCCAAACCCTACCCCTACCCCCACCACCACCACAAGTCACCACACACCCCTTCCAAACCCTACCCCTACCCCCACCACCACAAGTCACCACACACCCCTTCCAAACCCTACCCCTATCCCTACCCCCACCACAAGTCACCACACACCCCTCCCAAACCCTATCCCTACCACCACCACCACCACCACAAGTCACCACACACCCCTCCCAAACCCTACCCCTACGCCCACCCCCACCACCACAAGTCACCACTCACCCCTCCCAAACCCTACCCCTTTCCCTTATACTACATCTACAGCCCCTCCTCCATCACCTCTCCAACCCTACCCCTACCCACCACCACCACAAGTCACCACTCACCCCTCCCAAACCCTACCCCTTTCCCTTATACTACCTCTACACTCCCTCCTCCATCACCTCTCCAACCCTACCCCTATACCATCACCACCACCACCAGTCAGTACCTAGTCAGCGTTTTGGTCTCATCTGGTCCACATCACCGAGTCAATTCATCCCGACAACGGTTCCATTTCAATTTAAGAAAGGACGCTCTGCTTGAAAATAAAAAAGGGAAACGTAAATTATAATAACCTACGTTTCCACTCAAATAGACTTACGCATTAAACTAAAAACAAACATATATAAATATTATAGATAAAATTTCCTCGAATCATCACAGTAATTATCATACCGTAGAAGTGACGAAAACATAATTACAGAACTGAAACAAAACAAAACAATAATTGAAAGCATATTTTGATTACATAGACGAGTGAGGCTACAAGTGGATATTATATATTTTTGTTGTGGTGTGTGGTTTTGGGGCGAATGAAAAAAATATATATATAGTAATGTCTCCATAATCTATAATATTTGTGTGTCAAAGAGTGGTTTTGTGTGCACGTTAATATTTAGACTATATAAATTGATTGATGTATTGTCGTAAGGAAGAGTGACACAGGATAGAAAATACTCCTTGTAAACAGTTATTTCTATCATACATATTTAACTTTGCTAAACATTGTGTGGTGATATTATTGTACAGTAAACACGGTCTTACGAGTGAAGGAACAAGTTCGTCTGCCAAAAATAAACACACACAAAATAAAATAGTCTGATAGGCTAATTGTCAACTGTTGTGAAGATAAATAATGTTATGAAAAGAGGACATTTTAAGTTAACCATCGGCACTTTTTGGAGCTGAGAGGTGTTATTGCAAACCTCTTACATGCAATTAAATTCTCTTGTGGATAATCCCAACAAAATTCATCATTAAATAAGAAAAAGTGATCAACGAAGTATTTAAGTCAGAGATTTTGACTTGGCTAGAGAAGATTAGTTTGGGGGAAAGTATTAACATTTGATTAATTAAGGGAATTGACTGACCTATACCCATACCGTATAGCCAAATGGGGCTGCTTTTGGGGAGACCGAAATGTGTTGGTGGTGGGATCGGTTTTGGTGTGCTATTGGCGGTGTCGTTGATTTTTGTTGTTGATGGTGGTGGTGGATGAGACGGAGGCCCTGTTTGAAGAAGTCGAGGTGGACCCTTCCAACACCAACGGTATGGAGTTGGGAGAGATATCCTTCCTACAGTTCCTTCTCGGTTCACTCATCTTCCTGAAACTGGTTGCCCTCTATGCCGGAGGAGTACTACCCATTGAAATTGACCTCGGGGACAAGGGTTACTACGACGACTACTACTATGATGACGACTATGGCCTTGATGACTACTATGGTGGTGGTGGTGGTGTAGGACGTGATGATTTTAATTATTACCAGTTGCAAAGGAGACGTCAAAGACAACCCAGGAAATTATCCATTAACGTGAGTCTCGACGAGTTAGTAAAAAAAAATTATTTACGATTATTTTTTTATTATTTGCAGTCTGTGTCAAGTCTAGTTCTAACTTTATTATTATTATTATTTAATTTAGATATTTTAAATTATTTAGATTCGATAAGGGAGAAGGAGACAGAGGAGGGACAGCATGCACGAAGAAATTGGAAAGAAGAGAAGGATATTTATTGACAATGACATATTTCTATGACGTGTACGAATGTGTGTGTGAAAGACGTGTATGAATATGTGTGTCAAAGACGTGTATGAATGTGTGTGTGTCAGAGGTGTATGAATGTGTGTCAAAGACGTGTGTGTGTGTCAGAGACGTGTGTGTATGTGTGTGTCAAAGACTGTATGAATGTGTGTCAAAGACGTGTGTGAATGTGTGTCTGACAGAGAAGTGTGTGTGTGTCATTAATTTTTATCTCGGGTACCCAAATTATGTCATACTCCAAATCAATAATCTAAATCTTTCACATACACCTTTGATAATTTCTTTTTTTTTAATTATTATTACTATTATTATTATTATTATTAATATTATTATTATTATTTACATATATATTTTTTTATCATATTATTAATTTATAATATATTGCATCAATTACACACACACACACACACACACACACACACACACACACACACACACACACACACACACACACACACACACACCACACACACACACACACAACAACAACAACAACAACAACAACAACAACAGTCCCATACCCACTATGGTCAGAATTATTAACAACAAATAATACTATGTCTATATTTGTCTCACCATCATAACATCTTTCATTGTTGTATATATAAAACCATTCCCATCAATCATCAACCATATATATAATGTACTGTGTATTTTCAGCCTTATGGCTGCAACCTCAGTAAACCGTTTATTATTATTATTATTATTATTATTATTATTATTATTATTATTACACACACACACACACACACACCTCTGATAAGCCAAGTATATTTATTTTCTCTTCCCACATTTTTACCGGAAATTTAATACACCCGAAAAAGGATGTGTTGACATAAATCAGTTGGTGGTACACAACATAGGAATGACTGGAATGAAAAGTGTGGGTACAATGAAAGCCGTATATAGAGGAGATGGATGAGTAGAGTAGGAAGGTCAATGGCTCCCATTTTACGAGGCCGACAGTCAGCCAACCTGCCAGCCAGTCAGTCAGTCAGTCAGTTAGTTAGCTATAGTCAGTCTCTTCACACACACACCACACACACACACACATACACACATGCAGGGCCTACATCAGTAACCAAACCCTTACCACCATACACGTGATTAGAATACACACACACACTCACACACACACACACACACACACACACATACATACATACATACCATTGATGCCAAATGTTCGCGTTGTCTGTGTACAGTCGGGACACATAGTCCTTGAACAGACTTCCCCTGCCTTACACCCTGGTCAAGGACTATGTGCCGCGACTGTACGTAAAAATTATCACTGTCAGTTTTGAGTGTCTCAAAAATATATTAAGATCACTGGAATAAGTTGCAACCTTAACCCGTAGAAAAGATGATAGATATACACCATGTAACCACAACACACACACACACACACACACACACACACACCACACACTCTCTCTCTCTCTATCTCTCTCTCTCTCTCTCTCTCTCTCTCTCATACAAAAAGTCAGAAACAGTCTCTCTCTCTCTCTCTCTCTCTCTCTCTCTCCTCTCTCTCTCTCTCTCCTCTCATACAAAAAGTCTCTCTCTCTCTCTCTCTCTCTCTCTGGTCATGTCCTAATACACCAACGACATCACATACTAACACATTTTTCCCCCCTAGGCTATATACCCTACCCTGTCTAGAAGCTTGTAGCCTACTCAATGGCCAAGGAATAATAGGCTACTCTTTCTTCATTTGTCCCTTCAGTCTCTTGTGTTCTCTCGTCTTCCCGGTTCCTGATACTCTCTCTCTCTCTTTTTCTCTCTTCAGTCTTTTGTTTTCTCTCGTGTTCCCGGTTCTGATACTCTCTCTCTCTCTTTCTCTCTTCTGTCTTTTGTTTTTCTCTCGTCTTCCCGGTTCTGATACTCTCTCTCTCTCTCTCTCTCTCTCTCTCTCTCTCTCTCTCTCTCTCTCTCTCTCTCTCTCTCTCGTCTTCCCAGTCTGATACTCTCTCTCTCTCTCTCTCTCTTGTCTTCCCAATTCTGATACTCTACTCTATTCTACTTACTCTCTCTCTCTCCTCTCTCTCTCTCTCTCTCTCTCTCTCTCTCTCTCTCTCTCATCTAGCGAAAATATATCAGTTCCTTCTTTAACTTCTTGTTTATATAGATAGGCCTAAGTATAATACAAACCTCATATTCTAAAGTCATAAACAACTCCAATATATTTATTTTTATTTCACCTGGCAAAAATGTACCGGCTCCCTCACTCAATATATCTATGTAATTTTTCGGTATATGTAATGGAAGACAACTTAAACCAGAAATATAATATACAACTATACACCAATATATTTAACTTGCGAAAATGTATCGACTCATTTAATAACAGATCGTATATGCATGTTTTTTAATTTAATTTTTAATTCGGTATATATTGTATGTAACCGAAGAGAGGGAAGGGTAAAGGTAGAAAACAAATTTGCCTATACTCTCAAACAGTAGTAATCAAGCGTTCACGTAACAGAAGAGAGGGAAGGGTAAATGTAGAGAACAAATTACTCTCAGACAGTCGTAGGATAATCAAGCTTACACCTCACACCACCACTCAGGCTTCACGTCTCACCTGGGGAAGGAATTGAGGCCACTGCTCACTGAATAATAATCACACATCCATACACCGTAGGAAAGCCGGAATAATAATAACACCGCACCTTTCTTGACGCCGCCTTACCCTTTACTCTGCCTTACCTTTTCAACGGCACAATGTTTACAAATTACACACCTGAGCCTTTCATTAGTTTAAGGGGGAAGTTTTGTGTTGGTAATTCTGGAGCAACTGGAATCCTCCAAACTATTCCAAGCACAGAACACCATTATATTTGCTCTTCTGGTCCTGTTTCCTGGCATACTGTGGAGAATCAAGGCACTCAATGTACCAAAAAAGAATTATATATACCTCCTTAAATATGACCGTAATAAGGGATAATAATTTCTTGTTTCTAGGTATATTAGAGGGTGCTGATGATTCTGCAGACTATAATTATAAGGCTTGGAAACAGATCCCTTGTGAGTATATATAGGTTAACACTGAGGTGGTCTGCTGTTTCCTGGCATGGTTTAGAGGATCAGAGTTGCCTATAAAGCCATCCATTCCACCGACAAAGAGTTTATCCCAATAAGGCCATACATTTCACGTCAGCGAATTAATTGGAGGATGCTACACTACAACTTTTTTTTTTCTCTCTCTCTCTCTCTCTCTCTCATCCTGTGCTGCTTTTCTTTACAACTTGAGCCTTCCCCCTGACCTGCTTTCTATTCTACCCATCAGAAACCGTGTGTGTGTGTGTGTGTGTGTGTGTGTGTGTGTGTAACCTAAGTACAGTACACGTCCTGAACATTTTAACTCGATGGTCATATTCAAAGCACAACATCTGATCCATTTTGAACATCGGTCACCTTGGTAGTGAATCCTTTATAACACTCATTTTGTTTTGTTTTTATTAAGATTGTAATCGTTGCTTTCCATGGTTAAAATTTTTGGACACTGCTGTTGTTAATGTTGTTGTTGTTTTAGGAAGTTAGTGCTTGCTTGTACGGGACTTTCCCATACAGACATTATAGTGTGTGTGTGTGTGTGTGTGTTCGAAAATTCGTAATGTGCTTAATAGTGTATGGTGTTGTGTTTTTGGTGGGTGTGATTGTGTGTAGTGAAATCTTTCGTAATGTGTGAGTGTGTTGTGTATAGTGAAATTTTAGACTGTCTGGCCCAGCAGTCCCGAGTCTGGTTGACCGAAGCTACGCAGATGCTCGGACCCCCAAATGGGAGTCAGGGTGATGGTGAGATCTGTTTCTTCTAAGGCAACAGACGAGGGACTCATGGTTGGCTCACGGGCATGTATCCCTGGGCCAACAAGCCCACCCTCTGTAGTCTTCCTTGTTGTGCCACCAAATCGGGCGATCTCGTCGGCTACCCAGAAGGAATGAGAGATAGTGAGAGAGACAGACAGAACAGGCAGGGTGTGGTAGTCACTAGTAGAGGATGCCAGATTCCTCGTTTCTGGATAGAACCAGCCCTCACCAGAGTGTTGCTGGGTAGTTGAGTGCTGGGTAGTTGAGAAGTGTGCTGGGTAGTTTACATCAACACATCTTCCCCCACCAGTTTGATGGGTGTTGATGGGTATAGTGAAATCTTTCGTAATGTGTTTAATAGTGTATGGTGTTGTGTTGTTGGGTATAGATTTTTAGCCTATAGTGAAGTCTTTCGTAATGTGTTTAATAGTTTGTTGTGTTGTGTTATTGATGGGTGTAGATGGGTATAGTGAAGTGTTTCGTAATGTGTTTAATAGTGTGTTGTGTTGTGTTATTTGTGGATGTGGTTGTGTCTTCGTAATGTAAAAAAAAAAATACAAAACGGGAGCCGGTACATATTTACCACATAATAATAATAATAATAATAGTATGGAATAACACCTTTGACTGAATATATATTTTGTGTATTAGTTTAACACCTATGACAATATGTTATAGTATGCTCATCAGATCACAGTCAGTCAGGCAGGCACGAAGGCAAGTAAGTGCCTCTGTGCTTTCTCTACACCATACTTAGACAAACACAAACAGTCTGAAGCAAAAGTCCCTACCCCCACCATACGTACGTTTTCTAGGTATCATTTCCTGTTCACCAACCAACAAGCAGACAAACACGAGTGATCACATAGCCTTCCCATGAATGTAATAGAAAATAGAAGTGGTGTTATGATTATAGCTGTACAGTCGTGGACAATAATAATTAATCATCAACATTGGAGTGACTCATGTAAACGTTTGATAGCTTCCCTCTGTTCGTTAGCTGAGAAACTTTCCATTAATTAAGTAGGTTCAGTACTGTCGTCTAAGATACTACAAGCAGCTACTCACTCACTGTTCAAAACAATAACACACACACACACACACACACACACACAAGTATCTTATAATTTACTACAATCAGCACCTCACTCATTATTCAAAACAAACACACACACACACACACACACACACACACACACACACACACACAAGTATCTTATAATTTACTACAATCAGCACCTCACTCATAAAAACAAACACACACACACACACACACACACACACACACACACACACACACACACACAGTATCTTACTACAATCAGCACCTCACTCACTATTAAAACAAACAACACACACACACACACACACACCGGCGCACAACTTTTCCGACTACACCTCTACATAACACACACACACACACACACCGGCCCAAAACTTTTCCGACATCTTCCCTAAC
>JAWQEG010004691.1:0-95460 GCA_033782935.1 Petrolisthes cinctipes | reverse complement strand
CCTCACCTCCCTTTCTTCCTCATCCTTTCCCCTACCTTTCTTCCCCTCATTTTGTATATTCTTACCTATTCCCTCTTCACCTCCCCTTCTTTCTCATCCAATCCCCTCCCGTTCTTCCCTTATTTCATACTATTCTTACCTTCTATCGACATATATTTTATCATGTATCTCTCAATCTCTTTTTATCTTTCACTCACTTTTCTTGCCTTTTCCTCCCTTCCTCTCTATTTTGCTATACTTCCTTTCTCTCTCTTTCCTTCCCTCCTTTATTCCTCCCTTATTCATGCCACAGAAAAAAGTAAGGACGATAGAAAAGTATAACAAACTAAAAGTGAGATAAAAGGAACACGAAAATATACTATGAAAAAAAAAAAAAGGAAAATAATAAAACTATGATAAAAAAAACTGGGAAGAAATGTAACAAGGATTCAAAGCCCAAGAAAAAAAAATTAATTAAGACGAGGTTAACGATACACGATAATCAAACAAGCAAACATACAAGCAAGCACTCAGACAGGTAAACAAAAGAAAACGAAAAAAAAAACTCTAAGTAAACAATATATCCTGAAAAAAAATAATTCACTCTGAGGGAAGATGCACCGTTGAACACCCAATAAACAAACAATTAAACAAGGCAGTAACACACAAACAAGCACGCAAGTAAACAACAACAACAACAAAAGAAAGAAAAATGCAAACTATCGTGTAAAATAAACAATAATTCACTCTGTGGGAAGATGCACTGTTGAACACCCAATGAATCAATGGGCCATAAAACAGAGAGACATTATGCTCACAACAACAGGCATAGGGGGCTGTGTGAGGGGGTAAAGGGGGGGGTGTGAGGGGGTAAAGGTGGGGGGGGGTGAGGGGGGTATGGGGGGGGTAAATAAATGGGTCTTACGCTCGGTCAGGGGCGATAAACACATCAGACGTCAGAAAATGCATCATGTCTGCTGCTTCCTCTCCTATTTCTTCCCCTTCCTTCCTTCCTTCCTTCCTTCCTCCTTCCTTTATTGTTCCTTTCCTTTCTATACTTTTCCCCCTTCCCATACTGTATCTCTTTTCTTCCTTCCTTCTTTTTTTTTATTATTGTCCCGTCCCTCCTACTTTTTCCTCTCCTATTTCTTCCCTTCCTTCCTTCCTTCCTTCTTTATTGTTTCTTTCCTTTCTATACTTTTCCCCCTTCCCATACTGTATCTCTTTTCTTCCTTCCTTCCTTTTTTTTTTTTTTTATTGTTGTCCCGTCCCTCCTACTTTTTCCTCTCCTAATTCTTTCCCTTCTTTTCTTCCTTTTCTTTATTGTCCCCTCCCTTCAATACTTTTTTCCCCATCTTATCTCTTTTCCTTCCTTCCCTCCTTCCTTCCTTTATTGTCCCCTTCTTCTTCCTACTTCTCCCGTTCATATCACATTTTCTTCCTTCCTTCCTTTATTATTGTTCCCTCCCTCCTACTTCTCCCCTTCACATCTCTTTTCCTTCCCCTCCTATTCCTTCCTTCCCTTCCTTTCATTATTGTCCCCTTCTCCCTCCTACTTCTCCCCTTCACATCTCTTTTCCATCCTCTCTATTCCTTCCGTCCTTCCTTTCATTATTGTCCCCCTTCTCCCTCCTACTTCTCCCCTTCACACTCTTTTCCATCCTCTCCTATTCCTTCCTTCCTTCCTTCATTTATTGTCCCCTCCCTCCTACTTCTCCAATTAACATCTCTTTTCCTTGTATTCCCTTTTAATATTGTTTTCCTTCTCGCTCCTATTTCTTACCAATTTCATATATTCTCTGCTCTCTCTCTCTCTCTCTCTCTCTCTCTCTCTCTCTCTCTCTCTCTCTCTCTCTCTCTCTCCTCTTCTCTCTCTCTCTCTCTCTTTCTTGTATTCCGTTTGTTTTATTAATATATTGCTATCTATGACTTCCTTCTCTTATATCTTAACACTCTACTATTTCTTCTCCACCCTCCTCCTCTCTCTCTCTCTCTCTCTCTCTCTCTCTCTCTCTCTCTCTCTCTCTCTCACCTTATCTTCTCTTTTTCCTTACATTAACTTCACTCCTTCATACTTCTTAAAAAGACAGTTAGTATTTCATCAGCTCATTTCTCTCTCCTTCCCTCCTTCACATTTTCCCTGCCTACCATTTCTCTCTCTCACACCCTCTCCTAACCTATTCTCCTCCGTCTCTCCCTCACTCTCTCCTCGCTCTCCCTGCCTCCTCTTCAAGCCCGCGTCTCAATTACTTCTTCTAAGAAAATCGTCTCGGCTCCTCGAAATTACTTCTCGGTCCCTTCCCTCCCTTCCCTCCCTTTCCCTCCTACCTACGGCGCTTCTTCCCTCCCTTTCCTCCCTTTCCCCTCCTACCTACGCCTCTTCTTCCCTCCTTCCCTCCCTTTCCCTCCTACCTACGGCGCTTCTTCCCTCCCTTCCTTCCCTACCTACGTCTCTTCTTCCCTCCCTTCCTTCCCTACCTACGTCTCTTCTTCCCTCCCTTTCCCTCCTACCTACGCGCTTCTTCCCTCCCTTCCTTCCTATCTACGTCTCTTCTTCCCTCCCTTCCTTCCTTTCCCCTCCTACCTACTCCTCTCTTCCTCCCTTCCTCCCTTTCCCCTCCTACCTACGCCTCTTCTTCCCTCCCTTCCCTCCCTTTCCCCTCCTACCTACGCCTCTTCTTCCCTCCCTTTCCCCTCCTACCTACGCCTCTTCTTCCCTCCCTTCCCTCCCTTTCCCCTCCTACCTACGCCTCTCTTCCCTCCCTTCCCTCCCTTTCCCCTCCTACCTACGGCGCTTCTTCCCTCCCTTCCCTCCCTTTCCCTCCTACCTACGCGCCTTCTTCCCTCCCTTCCTTCCCTATCTACGCCCTTCCTTCCCTCCCTTCCCCTCCTACCTACGTCTCTTCTTCCTCCCTTCCCTCCCTTTCCCCTCCTACCTACGGCGCTTCTTCCCTCCCTTCCTTCCCTTTCCCTCCTACCTACGACGCTTCTTCCCTCCTTCCCTCCCTTTCCCCTCCTACCTACGCCTCTTCTTCCCTCCCTTCCTTCCCTTTCCCCTCCTACCTACTCCTCTTCTTCCCTCCCTTCCCTCCCTTTCCCCTCCTACCTACGCCTTTCTTCCCTCCTTCCCTCCCTTTCCCCTCCTACCTACGCCTCTTCTTCCCTCCCTTCCTTCCTATCTACGTCTCTTCTTCCCTCCCTTCCCTCCCTTTCCCCTCCTACCTACGGCGCTTCTTCCTCCCTTCCTTCCCTACCTACGCCTCTTCTTCCCTCCCCGTCCCTCCCTTTCCCTCCTACCTACGTCCTCTTCTTCCCTCCCTTCCCTCCCTTTCCCCTCCTACCTACGGCGCTTCTTCCCTCCCTTCCTTCCTTTCCCCTCCTACCTACGACGCTTCTTCCCTCCCTTCCTTCCCTTTCCCCTCCTACCTACGCCTCTTCTTCCTCCCTTCTTCCCTATCTACGTCTCTTCTTCCCTCCCTTCCCTCCCTTTCCCCTCCTACCTAAGACGCTTCTTCCCTCCCTTCCTTCCCTTTCCCCTCCTACCTACGTCTCTTCTTCCTCCCTTCCCTCCCTTTCCCCTCCTACCTACGACGCTTCTTCCCTCCTTCCTTCCCTACCTACGCCTCTTCTTCCCTCCCCGTCCCTCCCTTTCCCTCCTACCTACGTCTCTTCTTCCCTCCCTTCCCTCCCTTTCCCCTCCTCCTACGGCGCTTCTTCCCTCCCTTCCCTCCCTTTCCCCTCCTACCTACGCCTCTTCTTCCTCCCTTCCTTCCCTATCTACGCCCTTCCTTCCTTCCCTTTCCCTCCAACCTACTCCCTTCTTCCCTCCCTTCCCTTCCTTTCCTTTCCCTCGTTTCCCTCCCTTTCCCTCCACCTACTCCCCTTCTTCCCTCCTTTCCATCTTTCCCCTCTTCCTCTAACCTTTCTTTACTCCCTTATACCTCCCTCCACCTTTGCCTTTCCCTCCCTGATTCCTCCTTGCACTTCCTTTATTCATGTCTTCCCATATTCTTATCACTTCATACTTTTCTCTGTTTTTTCCTTTTATTTTCTCTGCCCTATCTATCATTCAGTATCTTAACATTTCCCTTGTGTTTATTCTCTATACTCTTTGTTTATCTTTTACTTTCTATGCAATCTCTCTTTTCTTTACATTATTCTCTCCCTACAGTTTTTTCCTATCCATATACTGTTCTTATCTTATCCTAATCATATCCTATCTATCTACATCCTATCCACATCCTATCCTATCTTGTCCATATCCTATCCCATCCATATCCTATCCTATCCATATCCTATCCAATTCATATCCTATCCTGTCCATCTCCTGCCTTGTCCATTATCCTATCCCATACATATCCTATCCATATCCTGTCCCTCCTCACGCTTCCCTATATGCCATACACTTGACGACAACAACAACAACAAAACCACAAAAATGACATCAAACCCTCTGACTCCTCCCAGTTCTGGTGTTCACAATATTTTCTCAATCTCATATTATTTTTCACTCCTTCACTCACCTGCTCCTTCACGACCAGCTGCTGCCAACACCACCACGACCAACAGCAGCACACCGGGTTAATCCTCAGTGAGAAGCCTCGCCAGGACAGCCTCCACCCGGATCGGTTCCCTCTAATTAAACGTAGACTCGGAGGCAAATTAATTGAATGCCTGAAATATTCAGAGGATTAAGCAATATAGGAAAAAAAAAAAGTCCTTTCATGGACCAGTGTTGAAAATCATTTCATAAAACAATAGTGAGATCTTTTTAATCTGGCTGACGAAAATAATTATTTTTTCCTTTTTATAATATAACAAAACATTCAATTAATTTAGTTTTGAAAGGAATCAAGCTCATATTCGTAGGCAGCATGTTTGGAATAAGTATGAACGATGCACTGTACTGTTGGTCCTCGAAATGTGAGACACTTCATAATACTGGAGGGGGACTAGACGAGTGCTGAGAATACTGGGTGGGGGGGGGGTGAGGTGGACGAGTGCTGAGAATAATGGGGAGGGGGGGAGGTGGACGAGTGCTGAGAATATTGGGGAGGGGGGGAGGGGGACGAGTGCTGAGAATAATGGGGAGGGGGGAGGGGGACGAGTGCTGAGAATAATGGGGAGGGGGGGGGGAGGTGGACGATTGCTGAGAATATTGGGAGGGGGGGAGGTGGACGAGTGCTGAGAATATTGGGAGGAGGGGGGAGGGGGACGAGTGCTGAGAATATTGGGGAGGGGGGTGAACGAATGATTAGAATACTGGGAGGAGGGGGGTGAACGAATGATTAGAATACTGGGAGGGGGGGGGGGAGGTGGACGAATGATTAAAATACTGGGATGGGGGTTGACGAATTATTAAAAAACTGGGAGGGGGAGGGGGACGAATGATTAAAAAACTGGGATCTTAAAAGGCAGGAAATCACTCACTGTGGCAAAGGATGAATGTGTTCTTCCAAAAGAATCATAAGACCAACAAACCTGATGTGAAAAACAAACAAACCTAACTATTGGTACACACGAGCTCGTAAATTCGCGACCACGTACTTAGATGTTTATGCCATTTGAGCTGGTAACATTTATTTGGGGAGGAATCAGAGTAGTTGGAACATAGTAGAGGGACATGATACAATCTTTCACCTACAATGACACCTTCCCCACACAGTGTTACCAGCTCAGATGACATAAACATTTGGGTCGCGAATTTACGAACTCGAGTGTATCTTTACTAGTGCAGTACAAGATTTAGGATACTGCCAATAGGTTAGTTAATTAAGGAGGATGTTCAGTGTTGGTAAATCTGGAGCATATGATTCCTCCAAACTATTCCAAGTAACAGAACACCATTAATTTTGTTCATCTGGTCATGTTTCCTGGCATACTTTGGAGGAATCAAGGCACTCCAATATAACAAAAGTGAATTACGCCCTTAAAGGCTTTGTACCAATTTCTCAGATCTGAAGTCAGCAACCTTACTAAGTCTTGTTATCCCCTGGTCCATACTACAAATGTTAATAAGGTGTTATGACTCACAAGTTCTTTTTTTAGGTTGAGAGGGAGTGTCAAATCATCAAAGCAGATCAGATGGCAACACAAGAACGAGACTAAAAAGTAACATATTTTCCTCAAGCCTGAAATGTTATTCCGGCGGCAGCTTTCTTCCGAAGATTTGGGAACTGGGACACCGAAAAAAAAAAAAAAAAAAATCAAATAAAAAAAAAAATTCCACGAGCTCTGCCAAGAAAGTTTTGTTTGAGTAGCCAGAAATTTTTGAAGATAAGTGAGTCCTTCAAACATTGCCACGAAACATCACCTATAGGGAAGGAGCTTGTTTCGTGGTATGGTCAGGAGGAATCAGAATGCTCCTATTTTCATACACGATCACAGGGTCCTTAAGGGGGTTAGTACAGTGTTGTTGATAAATATGGAACAATTGATTCCTCCAAACTATTCCTGGCATAGTTTGGAGGAATCAAAGCACTTCAATGTACCAAAAGTGTATTAAATTGTATAATCCTCTTAATTAACACCTTTAGGTTGATGGAAAAAAAAACACACTATCAATTTATGCCGTAAAAAAAAGTGTGCAGATAATTGTGATGCAACATGGAGCTAAAAAATTTGCTTACATAAAAATATCCAACAAGCCACAAGTGTGTTTCAAAATACTAATAAATATAGTAAACAAACGTAACAACAACTGAATAACAACAACAACAACAACTCGTCCCTACTTGGAGCTGATTTCTCCCAACCTTCCATTCGAACATTTTTAATACCCCACAATTGACTTACTGTTTTCCTCTCTTCCTACCTACCCTACCTCCATCCTTCAACTTTTGCCTCTCTTCCTACCTACTCTAACTCCATCCTTCAACTTTTACCTCTCTTCCTACCTACCCTACCTCCATCCTTCAACTTTTACCTCTCTTCCTCCATCCTTCAACTTTTACCTCTCTTCCTACCTACCCTACCTCCATCCTTCAACTTTTACCTCTCTTCCTACCTACCCTACCTCCATCCTTCAACTTTTTTTCCATTTGGTTCCCTCTCTCTCTTCCTTCTTTCACCTCTATAATTCTCTTTTACACTTGCCTTTCAGTTCACGTCAGTAGGTACGGTATTTCTCCTCCTCTATCCCCCCCCCACCACCAGTTTCTCATCTACCCTCCATTCCTCCACCAGTTTCTCACCTACCTTCTCCTTCCCCTCCCCAGTTTCTCATCTCCCTCTCCTTTCCTTCACCAGCTTCTCACCTTCCTTTCCCCAGTTCTTCATCTCCCCTTTCATTCCCTTTCCCAGTTTCTCATCTCCCTCTCCTTCCCTCCTTCCGTCCGTCATTAGCCGTCGAGTGACAGAAGTGACATCAAAGGTCAGATACCCACATATCAACATCCAAAAAATTTTACCCCTTACTTTATATCTGTACAACAAACCACAACCTTACATCTATCTACCTTCTCTATCTCAACCACCACTTTTATATCTCTACCTCATTTTTTTCTTTTCCTAACTTTATATCTTTACCTCTCATATAAATAATCATAACATAATTATAATAAAAAATCTAATTATATTCAAGGCATATAATTTATAATATTATGAAACGTGAGACTAAAGGCAAGACAAAGTGGAAGTAGGTAGGGTGGAGATGAGGAGGTGGTAGGTGGAGGAGGTGGTAGGTGGAGGAGGATGTGGTAGGTGGAGGAGGGTGGAGATGAGGAGGTGGTAGGAGGAGGTGGAGAAGGGTGGAGGAGGATGTGGTGGTGGGTGGAGGAGGTGGTAGGTGGAGGAGGAGAAGGGTGGAGGAGGATGTGGTAGGTGGAGGAGGAGAAGGGTGGAGGAGGTTGGAGATGAGGAGGTGGTAGGTGGAGGAGAAAGGTGGAGGAGGATGTGGTGGTGGTGGGTGGAGAGGTATAGTAGGATGGAGGAGGGTAATGAGGGTGTAGCAGAGGGTAGCAATCAGGTGAACATGGTCTCTCATTGGTACAGCAAGATAGGGGAGGAGTGGGGAGGGAGGGTATCTGTCTTACTGCTTGCTCACACTATACCCACCCTTATACCTCACACCCATGACCCCTTACTATACCACCCTCACACCACCCCTTACCACCCCTCACATCACCCCTCACACCACCCCTCTCACCACCCCTTACCACTCCTCACACCACCCCTTACCCACCACCCCTCACACCATCCCTTACCACCCCTCACACCACCCCTAACACCACCCCTTAACACCCCTCACACCACCCCTAACACCCCTCTCACCATCCCTTACCCACCACCCTAACACCATCCCTTACCCACCATCCTCACACACCACCCTTACACCACTCATCCTTACTACCACCTTCACACTACCCATCCTTACCCACCTCCCCTGCCTACCAACATACATACATACATACATAAAGTCACGAGCCATAACAAATATCCAGGTCTTGTTTAAGTTTTGAATCATGTGACGTAGCAGTGAACCAATTACAACACTACTCCTGTTTCATACACACTTACTGAAGCTCGTATAAGGGACACTGTGATGTAGTCTGAAAATTGGAGGTAAACGAGTCCTTCAAATATTGCCGCGAAACACAAGCTAAACAGAAGCAGCTTGTTTCGTGCCATGGTCAGGAGGAATCAGAAGCCTCCAATTTTCATACACGATTACAGGATCCTTAATACTCCATCATGAGGCTATTTAAAGTAGATCATGACTGTACATACATACTCAAATATACACACTACACTATATATACAAGCATTGCCTACCTTCCTACCTCTATATATATCTATGTTATATCTTCTACCTCTCTCTCCTTCCTTCCTTCCTTCCTTCCTCCCATTCCTGCTATGCTTCTCAATATCCTCTCCCTTCTCTCCTCTTTCTTTTCCAAGCAACTTCTCTCGCGTCCTTCCCTCCTTCTTGAATTCCTGTATACCTCTATTCTCCCTTCCATGTTTCTCCCTCTTCCTTTTCCATTACCATGCTGCTATTTTACTGTTTCCTCTTTTCTTTTCTATCATCCATTCCTATTTTTACTTTTCTTTTCTTTCATACTCAATTTTCCTTTCTCTCCACATATTAATTATTTGTTATCCCCCTTTTCTCTTGTACCCAAAACATTGATGGATTTTCTTAATTCATTCATGTGTACGATACAACTCAATTTCTACACTTACACACTTATCTATTCATCTATTTATTCTTTATCATTCTACCCATTTTATTTATCTATTTATTTGTATTTACCTATCGAACCACCTATCTCAATGCAACAGAATTTTATAAGCTATTATTTACTCCTTATAGCCTTTGACAGATACACCAAGATATACTTACTGCAGGGGATTACTTGTTTATTTACCATCCTCAATGAGTGGCTTTTCTAGGACATAATTATATACTCATTTGAGAACTGGAATACTACGGTAGGTAACTCTAAGACGTAAGTAATGTTTTCAATGTTCCCTAAAGATTCTTACGATAGTAGTGCTTTAATTATGAAGGAAGGAATAGTATAATATAAGCAAGGAGAAATGAGAAAGGAAGAAAACGAAAAATAATTAGGGAACGAAATCACTGACTCGGTAATTCAGAAAGAAATTCCGTGTTTCCCTGACCCACTTTCCACCCAATAAATCATCCACGTGTTCCATACAACATATATATTTACTCCCTGATCCTGTTGACTCACTTGTATATATAGAGTTTATCAAATTCTGTGTTTTTATTGTTCTGACACAATAATATGTTTTATCTGTGCTAACAATTTATTCAAGGTACATCTGATTCGGTCGCTCAAAGTAAGCTAAAGTAAATTATACAAAAAAAAATGTTTATAAAATCGCTGAGTAAACGCGAAAATAAGAAAAGCCGAGAAACTAAAACTAGTAGAAAAATATCTAGGACAAAACGAAAAATACTTGAATGAAAACGAGGACTACAAGATGCTGCTGCCTGCTAGACGAACAAACCAATCCAAGACAAGATGGGAGAGAGAAGCATCCGGTCAACTTGTCAAGGCACGAACGAGTGAGTTATAGCAGGTCACAGAAACTTACTTGTTATTACACACTCACTTCATTCATTCACTTGTTACACTCATTCTCTCTCTCTCTCTCTCTCTCTCTCTCCCACTTGCTCATTTACTTGTTACACTCTCTCTCTCTCTCTCTCTCTCTCTCTCTCTTCTCTCTCTCTCTCTCTCTCTCTCTCTCTCTCTCTCTCTCTCTTGTTACACTCACTAACCACTAACTCACTTTCTCCCTCACTTTCCCACTTGTTCATTTACTTGTTACACTCACTCTCTCACTCTCTCGCTCACTTACTTGTTACACTCACTCTCTCACTCATTCTCTCACTCAATTTCCTACTTGCTCTGTTTAAGTTCTATTACTGAATCTTTCACCCTGTCACTCACTCACTCTCACCAGCTTTATTATCTCTCCCCCTCACTCAATCAGTTATCTCTCACTTCATCCATTCTATATACTATTATCTCTCCCTCACTCAAACTCTTATTTCTCTAACCAATACTGACTGTCTTATATACAAACAACTCAATCAATCAAATATCAATTAAATATCTTACCCACTTAATTATTATCTTCACATTTTCTTAACATCTCAGTGACCCTCAATGCATATCACTCATTCAATATATCATTTCCAATAGGTCTCACTCGTACTATATTATTATCCAATTTATATAACTACTCGCATTCTCTCTCTCATCAAATAATAATATACTCCCACTTCCATTCACTCAGTCACACAACTCCTCTTTCCCACTTCCACATTATATTACACTCACTCATTCACTCACTCACTCTCCCCCATGCAGTCCCTTTACTCATTACCCTCACTCCCTCATTTACTCATACACTCACTCACTCACTCACTCACTCACTCTTGCAGTCAGACTCCTTTTCTTCCCAGTCCCTTTAATCCCTTTACTCACTTACACTCACTCCCTCATTTACTCATACACTCACTCACTCACTCACTTTTGCAGTCAGACTCCTTTTCTTCCCAGTCCCTTTAATCCCTCTAGGTACTCATTACACTCACTCACTCACTCACTCACTCACTTTTGCAATCAGTCTCCCTTTTCTCCCCCATTCCCTTTAGTCCCTTTATTCTTTCATATAATATTTCTCCTTTTCTCCCTCTCGTCCCTGTCATAACTCAGAAACTCTATATAAGGTTCATAAAGTCAAATACAAACTATCTTTATTTTGGTCTGGTGTGTTGTGTGTGTGTGTATTTCTTCTCAGCCTCTTCATTCATCTTTCCTCACTTCTGTTATGGCATTGTTATTACCAGTGTTCTGTCCTTATTGACTTCCTCCTCTTCCTCCTCCTTCCCTTTCTGTATTTTCTTATTTTTCCTCTTTTTCGACTAATATTCTTCCTCTTCCTCCTCCTCCTCTTCTCTTTATATTTATTCTCCCTTCCTTATCATATTTTATTTCCTATATATGGGTTAGAAGAGGGGCGAGGGAGAGGGAGGAGAGAAGAATAAGGAGGAGGAGGAGGAGGAGGAGGAGGAGGAGGAGGAGGAGGAGGAGGAGGAGGAGGAGGAGGAGGAGGGGAGAGACACGAATTATGGTTGAAGACAGAACATGAGGCAGAAGGAGGGATGGGGGTGATGATGAGTGAGTGAGTGTAAGGGGAGGGAGAGTAAGGAGGGTCTGTAGTGATAAGTGAGTGTGTGGAGGAGTGAGAACGAAGTAGGAGGAAAGGAACAGAGGGGGTGGAATGAGGGGAGAGTGGGGGGTAGGGAAACGGGAGGAGTGTAGTTTTATGAGTGACAATGGGGGAGACAGAGAGACGGGAAGGGTGGGTGAGAGAGAGAGAGAGAGAGAGAGAGAGAGAGAGAGAGAGAGAGAGAGAGAGAGAGAGAGAGAGAGAGAGAGAGAGAAGGGGTGGGTATTGGGAGCCCTTGTAAGTGTGAGTGGGGTTTATTATGACAAGTGTTTCAGATACAGTCGTGAACAACAACAACAATAAATCCACATCCCCTTCTCCCATTTGTAAACTCTGATCTTTAATTAAGCACCTCCTCTCCACCTCTAGCTCTCATCATCCTCATTCTCTACAACTCTTCCATGCACGCCCTCTCACACACTGGCTATTCCTCTTCTTTTCTATATCACCTTACCTCTCCCAGCATCCTCACCTTCCCTGCTTGAACCTTTACTCTTATCACTTATTCTATTTCCCTTTTTCACTTCTACCTCCCCCCCCCCCCACTTTCCCTGTTCCTTTTAGCCAATTAGTTACTCTTCTATATTGCTGGCGAGGAAAAAAAATGGGTGTGGTTGATGGAGGGGAGAAAATGGAAAAGGGTGGGAGAGAGAAGAGGGAAGAACCAAAGGATAGCAAGGAGACGATATGGGTGGATAATAATAATAATAATAATAATAATAATAATAATAATAATAATAATAATAATAAAATTAATATGATTATATTAATAATTAATATTATTCGTTTCATAAGTATATGTTTTTATTATTATTATTATTATTATTATTATTATTATTATTATTATTATTATTATCGTATTATTAATAATATTTTTATAATAATAATAATTATTATTATTATTATTATTATTATTATTATTATTATTATTACTATTATTATTATTATTATTATTATTATTTTTATCATTAATATTAATTATTAATATAACATATTAATATTATTATTGCTATTATTATTATTATTATTATAAATATTAATATTATTTTTATTATTATTATTATTATTATTATCATTATTATTATTACTGATATTGTTATTTTTATTATTATTATTATCACTTCAAATAGCTAACTATCTAATATCAGCTACATCATCTTTATTAAAATGAAAACCATAATTCGTCTCATCTCCTCCTTACCTTCCACACCATCCATCACCTTGTTCCCTCAGCCTCTGTTATAGTATATTCATATTACCAATACAATATTAATAGTTACAGGGTCTGGAAGAGCAATATTACTCACTCCTTCCAATATTACTCACAGACAGAAGTGAAGGGAGGAGGAATACAGTGGAAGGGGAGAAGGAATGAAGAGGAAAGAGAGAAGAATAGACAAGGAGAGAGAAGGGATGGAAGCTATTAACGTGAAGGAATAATATCTACAAAGAAAATATCACTCAAACAACGAAAAGGAGAAGGAAGATAAAATGTGAACTATGACAGCATAAATGTCATGCACATATAAAAATGTATACGGTATACATAAATATATAATCATACAACAACAACAACAACAACAACACTATTAGGCCTACTACACACACACACACACACACACACACACACACACATACACACACACACACACACACACACACACACACAACGAGGACCCACAAAATATATACGGTATACATATATATTTATACATACCGCAACAACAACAACAACAACAACAACACTATTAGGCCTACTACACACACACACACACACACACACACACACACACAACACACACACACAACGAGGACCCACAAAATAAACCTAAAATAAGGCTCCATCTGGGCCATGTCACCCCCTGGTCCAAATCCTCTAAATGTTTACCTCCTCCTCCCTCACTCCTCCATCCTGCCTGCCATCCTCCTCCCTCACTCCTCCATCCTGCCTGCCATCCTCCTCCCTTATTCCTACATCCTTCCATCCTCCCTCACTCCTCCATCCTGCCATCCTCCCTCATTCCTCTTCCTACCGTACTCCTCCCTCACTCTTCCATCCTGCCATCCTCCCTCACTCCTCTTCCTACCGTACTCCTCCCTCATTCCTCCATCCTGGCATCTTCCTCCCTCACTCCTCTTCCTACCGTACTCCTCCCTCATTCCTCCATCCTGGCATCTTCCTCCCTCACTTCCTTCCATTTCTCACCTCTCCTCTTTCCCTGTTGTGTCACTTCATCCCCGTTCCCTTACTTCTATTCTGTCATCTGTTTCCTCCCGTTTCCTTCCTCCTCCCTTTGTCTCCATTTCCACTCCCTCCCTTCTTTCCTGTCCCTTCTCAGTCCCCTCCCCCTTCCCAGTCACTCCTTACGCCCCCTTCTAATACCGTTCCCCTCCTCCCAGTCACTCCACTTTCTCCTCCCCATACACCCCCCCATCCTCCTCCCTCCCAGTCACTCCCCCCTTATCCTCTCAAATACCCCCCCCCCTCTCTTCCCAGTCACTCCCCCCATATCCTTTCCAATACTCCCCTCCTCCCTCCTCTCAGTCACTCCCTCCCCTATCCTCACAAATACCCCCCCTCCCTCCCCCAGTCACTCCTCCTATCCTTTCCATCCCTCACCAGGACACTTCTGTCATTAAAAATATTCTTGGGATAGAGCAACATAAGGCAGGTCATCCTCTGTCAGATACACAATTCCTCTAAATAGGTTGGCTGGAAGGTGGGTTGTAAGAGAGAAAGGGAATTGGGGGAAGACAGAATGGTATGTAGGTGAGAGGGAGGAATGGGGAGAAGGGAAATAAAGAGGAAAGGAAATATTGGAAAATGGTAGGGGAGGGAATTAGGGAAGGGAAAATGAGAAGTATGGCACAGAGGGAAGGAGATAATGGAAGAAGATGGTAGGTAGGGTATAAGAGGTGGAGGAAAGATAGGAGGTAGAAAAAACAAAATAAAAATAATACATATTTTGCTTTATCCTCGACTTAGAAAAACGTAACAACAAATTCGTAAAAGAAAACACACCTAAAAATGTTATCCAAATCCAGAAATGCTTGTAGGCGTTTCCACAAATTCGTTTAGATGTCCGAGTGATGCGACCCCCAAGTTTCGATCAAGTTGGTAAGCTTGATCCGTCCCCTCTCCCGCCAAAACGGATGATATCAAGATGGAGTTTTAAAGAGTTCAAACTTGTTGGGATCAGACCGTCACCTCCACCACCTCCTCCACCTCCACCTCCACCTCCACACGACCTTACCCTATCCCCACCACTACCACCTCCTCCAGACCTCCTCCACCTCCACCTTCACACCTCTCCACCTCATCCTATCCCCACCAACACCTCCTCCAGACCTCCTCCACCTCCACCTCCACACCTCTCCACCTCACCCTATCCCCACCACTACCACCTCCTCCACCTCCCTCCTAACCTCACCCTATTCCCCCAGCAAAACCTCCTCCAGACCTCCTCCACCTCCCTCCTAACCTCCCCCTTCTTCCCCACCAACACCTCCTTTAGACCACCTCCTCCACCATCCCCCTTCTTCACCACCACCTCCCCTAGACCTCCTCCATTTTCACCCTCACCTCACCCTATCCCTCCACCCCCCCCCCCTCTCCCTTCATCTCCCCCGAGGGTTAGAGAGCGACAGAGACAAGAGATAAACTTCCTCTGAGCAATAAAACCCATCAAACTTCGACTCTCCTTCCCCTCTGCCATATTGCTCCCCCCCCACCCACCAGATATTACTAGAACCAAGTCGCACAAAAAAAAAAAAAAAAAAAAAAGATATAATAATAATAATAATAGCCTAACGATAAATAATAATAATAATAATAAAAATATTAAAAATATTAATAATAATAATAATAATAATTATTATTATTATTATTATTATTATAATAATAATAATAATAATAATAAAAATAATAATAATAATAATAATAATAAAAAGAATAATAATAAAAAGAATAATAATAAAAAGAATAATAAAAATAATAATAATAATAAAAATAATAATAATAATAAGAATAATAAAAATAATAATAATAATAATAATAAAAATAAAAATAAAAATAATAATAATAATAATAATAATAATAACGAAATTAAAAAAAAAAAAAAATACCGTACACTAGCGTTTTCGGCAATTTCATAACTCTACTTTTTTATACTTCAACTCAAAAGAAGGACCTTGATATTTGTAAAGGGATCACACACACACACACACACACACACGTCAAGGATTGCAAACTACCACTCAGCAACAAAGAGACGGACAAACGAGAGCATTTTAATCCCAACCAATTTTTTTTTTTTTTTTTTTGTACAGTCACGAGCACTAATAAGTATACAGGTTTGGTTGAAACTTTAAACAGTCCAATTCACCAACGAACTAATTACAATGGAGATTTTTTTTATTGTGTATCAATTTACTGTCTCTAGGTATTCGAAGCACACCTGAATTGGCTGAATACTTATTATTAGTGCTCTTGACTGTACACTGAGGGTCAATAATTGTGTCCTAATATGAATATGAATAAATAAGACGATGAATCTCTACCAAGTGAAGTGATTTGGGAGGAGTGATATGCAAAGTTGGTTGACCCCCAGTGTGTACAATCGACAGCATAAATTCGCGTCCATTTTTTCATGTACAGCTGACAGCATAAATTCGCGTCCATTTCATGTACTTAATAATGCTAATATGACCAGATAGTTGAATTCTGAACCAGTATTTATCGTAACAACATGTGTAATTTATCATATGTGAATTATATCTGTCATTTCTGCTATCAAATTGTGTTACAACATCAATATTGCTCATACATACGTAGGTAAAAAAAAAAAAAAAAAAAAAAAAAGTGGAAATGAAGCGAACTTATGCTGCCGACTGTACATACCAACGAGGTTTTATTCAACGCACTTGGTGGCCTTATAATAAACTTGGGAAAAATCATATGGGGTAGATATTAATGAAGCTACTTCCACTGACTTGATGCCAACGTTCATATATTGATTTGGATGTAAGTACGCACGACTAAAAAAAAAAAAAAAAAAAAAAAAAAAAAAACTCCAGCATTAGGGGTCTGATGATTCTGTAAATGATCTGCACAGTTCATGATGCCCCGGGAATAAACAAAATATTTTTCAGTAACCATCGTCGTCATAGGTGTCAGAATGTTTCACGCGAGGTATGTATGCACGATAAGTATTTTTTTATTTTTTTATTTTTTTATCGTGTGTACACTGTCGCCCAAAATTTCCTTACCTCCGTCAGCTAGTTTCGAAGTTTTAGATTCATTAGTATAAACTTTTTCAGGTTGGCACTAAAACAGTCACAACCATCTGAAGTAGTCAGGGAACCAATAACTGGCTGGTGGAGTTAGCGAACATTTGGGCCAGAGTGTACCAGCAGTAGATGAGGAAGGAAATTTTCGTGGCACATTGAGCAGATTTATTCAGCGATAACTGCTGCAGTGCCACCGGTCCTTTTACCTTTCCTGGCAGGGATGACCATACCTCTCTTCCAGTCAGTAGCAAATGGTACCGGTGTGACATACAGCAGACATAACACATGCAACCCTTGGATCATGGCCTTACCCCTTACCTTCACCAACTCCCCACCCATACCACACACACCGAGACACCAGGTTACCCCCCCCCCTTCCTTCAGCAGCTCCCCCCCCCCACCCCGCCAACATCATTACCTTGCCCCCTCCTTTCAGCAGCTCCCCCCCACAACATCATCGCCTTACCCCCTCCCTTCAGCAGCTCCCCCCCCTCCCCAACATCATGGCTTTACCCCCTCCCTTCAACAGCTCGCCAGCCATACCACAGACACCAGCCTTACACACACACACACACACACACCTCCCTTCAACTTGGTCACATTCTTCCTCATCTCGGGGACAGAGGGTAGAGTCTGGTCAATGTAGAGTCAACAAACAGCAGCTTCACCCACCAATTAGGGACAACCAAGCAACAAGAAGATCCGCCATATACAAAGTACACACGAACACACATCCAATATCTGTGCCTGGCTGGGTAGAAAGATCTTAAAGAGTCCGGAAGGGATTTAAAACCTGACAGACAGACGAACACTCTGGACCATCAAGAAAGGAATGGAGAGGAAGAGAAGGGGAGGCACCTGACAATTTCGACCACCCATAGTATCGAGAAACAAAAATAACTCCTTAATTTCTACTTAAAACTGTCTTACACTAAATAAAAAAAATTCATATACACCATTATTTGTAACATTTCGCCTGATCCCTCAGTAAGATAAATAAACTGCAGAGCAAAGAAAATAAAATAAAAAAAAAATTCCTCCATCCCCCCCCCCACCCCCACCCCCATTCTCTCTTTCCTTCCCCTCTAGAGCCGAGATTCAGCCCAGAAGCTTCTTGATCCCGGGCGAAATATGTCAGCCATAACTGCCCACAAGAGCCCACACGTATATAAAGCCGTGTGGCCAATACCACAACCTCAGTCACCACACGGATGCCATCGGGTTTGGGCCACGCTCGTCCAGGGGCAGTAAACAAGAGTAAGGAAAGAGAAAAGGAGTGGTAAAGAACATGGGAAGGCGGAAATGTATTGGAAAAGATGTTTATTTGGTCAATGCAACCACACAGAGGGAACAGAAAACAGGGAGAACCTGTGTGTTTACTAGTTTAGTTAGCCTATATGATCATTATTAAATTATTTCGCAGTCAGTCAATTTATTGTTCCTGTAACTTAACTCGCTTGGGGAAATCTGACTCTGGTTAAAATGAAGCCATATATATTTGACTTTTATTTTTTTAAAGTCTCGCCTTGACTGTACAAAATGATCTTATTGTACAAATATAGTCTATAAAACAACTCTAGTCATGGTAACATTAGTCCTATACATAATAGAATGCCTATATTTTTGTATGGTATCAGGCAAATCTTTTCATTACAATTATTATTAGCAGTTCATATCAGTATTAAGAGTTATTTAGCAGTTCATATCATTATTAAGAATTATTAGCAGTTCATATCAGTATTAAGAGTTATTTAGCAGTTCATATCATTATTAAGAATTATTTAGCAGTTCATATCAGTATTAAGAGTTATTTAGCAGTTCATATCATTATTAAGAATTATTAGCAGTTCATATCAGTATTAAGAATTATTAGCAGTTCATATCATTATAAAGTACTATAATATGCCACATCATAACATTAGTTTAACTATGTACTCTCATTTAGTAACCCAGTAGTAACCTCCCACCATAAATAACCAGCTGGCAGTGCTTGTTTTGATTACATAATTTCTCCTGTGGGCGATAGACATAAATCTCCTTTATCATTATGTGTGGAAAGTGACAATGTAGCTAATGAGAACACACATTAATTATCCATGATTGACGACCTTTAAGGCTACATATTACGGGTGTATGTACCAACCAATATTCACAGTGACTCCCTCCTGCTCTCTCTTATTCCTTCCTTCCTTCCTTCCTCCTTAAACTACTTCTTACTATCTATCCTACTTCCTACTCCTCCTCCTTTATCACTTCCTTCTCCTCCTCCTCTATCACTTCCTCTTCCTCCTCTTCTAACACTTCCTCTTCCTCCTCCTCTTAGGAAAGAAGTTGTCACTTTGAAAAGACAACTTCAGGTAAAGGGTGGCGATACTACTGCAAATAGTGACAAAACAGATGATAGCAGCAGGTCAGTAGATAGCAACAGGGCAGACGATAGCGATAGGAATGACGGTTTCATTCAAGTAAGGAATGGAGCCAGGGCCAAGGTCAATAATAATATTGTAGAAAGCGCCATCAAAGTTAGCAATAGATATGAAGTATTAAACGATGAAGTTGGGGAGGAACCTAGTTTCTCCTTGGTGGGGGATAGTCTAGTAAGAGGCCAGGATAACGAGTTCTGTAGGGATAGGAAGAAAAAGAGGACAAATAGATGTTATCCTGGTCATAAGATAGATGATATTATAGAGAAGGTTGACTATCTAGTAGAAAACTCACCAGAGGATACAACGTTTGTGACACTAGTTGGCACAAACAACCTCCGGCTAGATGACACCGACACCATATTAGAAAAGTATAGGAAAATGATAAGGGAATTCACAAACAGGAGAAGGAAACTAGCAGTGTGTAGCATCATTCCTAGATATGATGTTGGCCCTGACTATTTTAGGAAAATGTCGGTCGTCAATCGTAGATTAAAGGCGCTATGTAGGCAGGATAATGCAGAGTTTTTAGATATCTGGCACCACTTCTGTAGGGATAGAACATTGTATAGTCGAGATGGCTTACATCTCAACAGTGTTGGTAAAGCGAGATTAGGAAGAGTAATAGGCGAATGTATAGATGAGATCTCAGCCTCTCAAGACGATGAGAGAAATGCCAACACTGAGGAAGGAGATAGACAGGAAGATAATGACAGGCAGGTAGAAACAAATAGGCAGACTGAAACAGAAACGGATCCGGTGCCAGATCCAGAGGACAACTCCGAGCAGGATTTTCACTGAACACATCGCGTTCGGCTCCACTGATAAGACACGGGCGTAACAAATTAAACCTTATGTATACAAACGCAAGGAGCATTATTGGAAAAAGAGACGAACTGCTTGCATACGTAAATGCCGAAAATCCTGATATAATTAGTATAACAGAAACATGGTTAAATTTTAACGATAAACATTATTTGGCAGAAGTAGCTATCCCAGGTTATCAAGTTTTTGCTAACTGTAGGACACATAAAAAAGGGGGTGGAGTTCTTTTATTCATTAGAGATAACCTGGGTAAAATCGAAATAAATAAAGACAAACACGATGCATATGATTCTATATACGTCAAACTCAAAGTAAATGGAAAACATTTAATCATCGGTACAGTATATCGTCCCCCCAAAACTACTACAGAACATGACAATTTGCTATACGAAGAGATAAAATCAGTAATAGAAAACAAAAATGCCATTATATGCGGTGATTTTAACCTTCCAAGAATAAACTGGAAACTTCAGTCAGGCGACAACGAAGGAAAACGTCTGTTGAAAATCGTTCGTAAACTCTATTTAAATCAATTGGTACAAGAACCAACTCTAGATAATAATATCCTCGACCATGTTTTAACAACAGACCTTGATTTAATCAGTTCATGCGAAGTCGGTGAGTCCCTTGCAAACAGCGATCACAGAATAATAAGATGTAACATAAACTGTAACACTAAAATCTGCGAAAATAATCAGTTAGTACCTAACTATAAAAGAGCAAACTTTGACAATATTAGAAAAGAACTAAACGAAATAATCTGGACAGAATTGCTAAATAATGAAGATGTCAATACGATGTGTAATATATTTACAGAAAAACTCCTGTCAATTGAAAAGAAACATGTACCGAGAATAAAGAAACGAACGAACAATCGCAAATCAGTTTGGATGACAAATGAAATTCAGCGAACTATTAATAATAAGAGAAAGGCATATAAAGCATATAAACGTACCGATTCACGCATAGACTATAATAAATATGTAGATACAAAACGTATGAGTGAAAGACAAATCAGACATGCCAAGCGTAACTATGAGAAAAGTATTGCCCTCGAATCCAAGACAAACCCCAAGAAATTTTATCAGTACATCAGAAATAATAAAAACGTGAAAGCAAGCATAGGGCCAGTACTAAACAAAAACAATGCCTTAGTTAATGGGAATAAAGATATTGCAACCGTACTAAATGAACATTTTAACTCAGTTTTTACAAAGGAAAATGAAATTAATTTGCCAGAACCTCCAAACTTTTCACAGTTAGCAAATGGTAATAAACTAGAAATTAATGAATTTACAGACGAAGAACTCTTAAAGTATCTAAAAACACAAGATCCTTTTAAAAGTGTAGGATGTGACGAAGTGTCCCCCAGACTATTACGTGAATGCCATAGAGAAGTTGTACAACCTTTAAAAATAATATTTAATAAGTCACTAAGCAAATGTAAAGTGCCAGCCCTTTGGAAAAAAGCCAATATAACTCCTATATTTAAGAAAGGTAATAAAAGTCACGCCGGAAACTACCGCCCAATAAGCTTAACATCTGTTATAATAAAAATATTTGAAAAACTTTTGAGAGATAAAATAGTATCACATCTAGATGAGCAGAACTTAATTCTGGACTCTCAACACGGTTTCCGTAACAACAGATCTTGTTTAACAAATTTACTCGAGTTTTTTAACTATATAAGCTGTAATGCAGACGAAAAAGTGCCAACTGATATTATATATTTAGATTTTCAGAAAGCGTTTGACACAGTACCACACAAGCGACTACTATTAAAGTTAAAAGCACATGGCTTGGGGGAACAGTTGTGCACATGGATTGGAGATTGGCTATCAAACCGCCGGCAACGAGTCGTAATTAATGGGGAAGCATCAGACTGGCTGTATGTTGTAAGTGGGGTGCCACAGGGATCAGTGTTAGGTCCAACACTATTTTTAATCTATATAAACGACTTAGAATGCGGACTTATCTCGAAAATATCCAAATTTGCCGATGATACAAAAATTGGGGGTACTGCAAAAAGCGTCGAAGACTGTGAAGCCATTCAGAGCGACCTAAGTACACTGTCAGAATGGAGCGATAAATGGTTGTTGAAGTTTAATGCGGATAAATGTAAGGTGATGCATGTAGGTAATAACAACTTGAGACATAATTATAGATTACAAGGTAGAAATCTTGCAAAAGTAAAAGAGGAAAAGGATTTAGGTGTCATAATTAGTAGCGATCTAAAGACGAGTGCGCAGTGTTTGGCAGCAAGTAAAAAAGCAAATGTAGTTTTAGGCTTTATTGCTCGGAATTTTAAATATAAGTCACCAGAAGTAATAACACGCTTGTATACATCTCTTGTTAGACCACACTTAGAATACTCAGTTCAACTATGGTCCCCTTGTTATATTAAAGATGCTAAAAGGTTGGAAAGCGTACAAAGAAGAGCAACTAAAATGATCCCTGGCATTCGTAATTTGACATACGAGGAAAGATTAATAAAGCTCAACATGTTTTCTCTAGAAAAACGTAGAACACGTGGGGACCTCATCGAAACTTTTAAAATCCTTAAAAACTTTGATAAAATTAATTATGAAAATTTATTCCAGCTCTGTCCCCACTCCTGTACGAGAAATAACGATTATAAATTAAGAGGACAACGTTTTAACACAGAACAGCGAAAGAACTTTTTCAATATCAGAGTCGTAAACTATTGGAATAAACTCCCGGCATCTGTAGTAGCAGCGAATACAGTAGAAACATTTAAAAATCGCCTCGATAAATATTTTCAAGAAAATGGGTTTTAATATGTTTTATTGTATTTTTTTTTCTCATATAGTAGTGAGTACTGTAGATGTTAGAATCAGACTTCAACCACTTTCCCTACATGCCTATAAAATTTCTTTGTGCGTTCTTTATAACAAGCAAGGTGTTATTTTCTATCTGTTTTTCCAACCGGTATATCCGGTGGGAGTGGTGGGTGGGGAGGAGCCTTGTCCTTTGCTATCCTTTCCTTCAACACGTAGTCTAGATTAGCATAGTTAAACAGGTAACCTAGTAAAAGGTCACTATGGACCTCCTGTTGCCTGTACTTCCTTTGTATTCCTTTGTATTCCTCTATCCCTTCCTTCTCCTCCTCCTCTATCAATTCCTCTTCCTCCTCCTTTATCACTTCCTTCTCCTCCTCCTTTATCACTTCCTTCTCCTCCTACTCTATCACTTCCTTCTCCTCCTCCTCTATCACTTCCTTCTCCTCCTCCTCCTCTATCACTTCCTTGTCTTCCTCCTTTATCACTTCCTCTTCCTCCTCTATCCCTTCCTTCTCCTCCTCCTCTATCACTTCCTTCTCCTCCTCTATCACTTCCTTCTCCTCCTCTATCACTTCCTTCTCTTCCTCCTCTATCACTTCCTTCTCCTCCTCCTCTATTACTTCCTTCTCCTCTATCACTTCCTTCTCTTCCTCCTCCTCTATCACTTCCTCTTCCTCCTCCTCTATCACTTCCTTCTCTTCCTCCTCTATTACTTCCTTCTCCTCCTCCTCCTTCTACACTTATTATGCACATCCCTCCTTCATAACCTCCTGCCACTCAGTCATCCCCGCTCTAAAGCTCAATTAATTAAACAGTCCTGCATAGACACTTTGTAAACACGGAAAGCAACAAACTGGACACATTACAGTAGATATGACAAATTTATCCAATGCTTCTGGCGAGTCAAGAACGTAGTTAGTTATTTATCTTAGCTTTTATTCTCCGTCATCACTTACTTAATTAAATGTGTTGAGCTACATTTTGGGTGTTTGTGAATAATCTTTTATTAATTAAGTGTGGTTGGGAAGGAATTTTAACTTATATATTCTCTACCTCACACCTCTTCCTATAGTTAATGGGCTGTAGTACATTTTCAGCATAATGAAGGATTTCCGATTCCTAAAAACTATATATATATGATAAGGAAAATACCAAATCAACTTAAGGACCCTGTGATCGTGTATAAACATTAGAGGCATCTGTTTCCTCCTGACCATGCCACGAAACAAGCTCCTTCAATATGGGTGGTGTTTCTTGACAATATTTGAAGGACTCATTTACTTCCAATTTTCTGACTACATCACAGGGTCCTTAAGAAAAGTAGCCTCTTTTCTGGAATAAGTTGAAAGAATCGATTGCCTCCAGATTTACTAAGACAATACAACTCTCTTTCCCTCACACCTCCCTCTGCCCCTCAATCCATCATACGTCTCTCCTCATTCTCCCTAAATACTCCTTCCTCCTCCTATCATAAATCCCTCCTCATTATTCTCCTTACCGTTCCTCCTTTCTATCATACTGTACATCCATCCTCATTCTCCCTACCCTTCCTTCATTCCCTCTCCTATCACACAATACATCCAATATATTATAATTCATTCTCCCTACTTTCCCCAGTCCCCCCACTTCCCCCACTTACCTCTTCCTTCTCCCAAATCTTACGTACAGTTAAGACACAGGAATTCGTGGTACAGCCGAGGTGGAAAATGCTCAGCTCCTCCCACTATGAAACTCCTTAACGACCAAAAAGATTTACCAGGGGCAGAAACTATGATGTGGGATGGCGACGATAAGCAAATACAGGAGAAAAGTCACTGGTTACTTGAGAGAGACAAGCATCTTCCACCTGGGCTGTACTACCACGAATTCCTGTGTCCAACTGTACATAATTATCACCCTCGTTTCTCTACCCTTCCCTCACACACTCTCTCTCTCTCTTGTTCCTGCTGATGGTGATAGTGGTGGTTGTGTTATAGTGGGTCACCTCACACACAAGTTGAGATGCTCGCCTTTTTGTTACCTTTGATCTCTCTCTCTCTCTCTCTCTCTCTCTCTCTCTCTCTCTCTCTCTCTCTCTCTCTCTGTGTGTGTGTGTGTGTGTGTGCTATTCCTTTCCACGGTCTTACTGCCTACAGAACTCTTTACTCTTTTATATACACGTAATGCTCACCCTCTTTTACAATAATATCACTAAATCACTTGTTAATGTATCAATCTCTTTTTCCTTTTCAATAAAAAACCATTCTTCGTTATTCTATATCGATTAATTTCTCTCACTGTCACTCGTGCTATCGTTATACCTCATTCTCTCTCTTACTAACTCATCTTTATGTAAACTATTTCTCCACACACACTAATTAAAACACTTTTAGCTCTCTTCCAACCCCCTCCCCACACCCCCTACCCCCAGCCTCTCTCCTCTCTTTTGTAAACTATCCCCCTGCCCCCCCCACCCCCCCAACACTCAACACTACTATATAGCTCTCTTCCAACCCCCACCCCACCCCACCACCTCCACAAGTCTCTCTTTTATCTCTATCTTTCAATGATTCAATCTTACAACCTCTCTATCACTTACCCTAACTCAATGTCGACCTCCTCTTACCACTACTCTCCACCGCACTCATTCTCGCACTGAACCAATTGCACCTTCTCAGAATTTACCCCTCATTCCCCTGCACTGACTTACATGTTCACCTTCCCTCCCTCACTCCTTCCTTCTCCTTCTTCTTAGCACAAATTCCAGTCTCAATCCTTCACTCTGACGTCACCCTGCCTTCTCATTTTTCTTCACTCAGTCATGATCTCCTCACTTTCTGTATTCATCTTTTAGTTATGGTACTCATTTTCAACATCACTCGATCACTCTTCTCTTTATCTCTCACTATTATCACTTCTCTTATATATATCTCTCTTTCTCCATCATATTTTACCCATTACTTTTCACTCATATTTTACTCATTCTTTTTCACTCTCTCCATCTCCTTATCTCTCCATCCCACATTCTCTCCTCCCCATCTCTCCATCCCACATTCTCTCCTCCCCATCTCTCCATCCCACATTCTCTCCTCCCCATCCCACATCCTCCTCCCCATCACCCCATCCCACATTCTCCTCCCCATCTCCCCATCCCACAGTCTCCTCCCCATCCCACATTCTCCTCCCCATCCCACATTCTCTCCACCATCTCCTCATCCCACATTCTCCTCCCCATCCCACATTCTCTCCACCATCTCCTCATCCCACATTCTCCTCCCCATCCCACATTCTCCTCCCCATCTCCCCATCCCACATTCTCCTCCCCATCTCCTCATCCCACATTCTCCTCCCCATCCCACATTCTCCACCCCATCTCCCCATCCCACATTCTCCTCCCCATCTCCTCATCCCACATTCTCCTCCCCATCCCACATTCTCCTCCCCATCTCCCCATCCCACATTCTCCTCCCCATCTCCCCCCATCCCACATTCTCCTCCCCATCACCCCATCCCACATTCTCCTCCCCATCTCACATTCTCTCCTCCCCATCTTCTACTACCTTACCCAGCCCCCCCCCCCCCTTCACCACAGGCCCAGCTGATGCGGTAAAAGTTGGTCAGATTTGCATCGTGAGAGTTGGGAGAGTTCTCACTTTGGGGTTTCTACCTCCCTCCCTCTCCCTCACTTTCTCTCCCTTCTTTTCTACGTCCCTCCCTCCCTCCCTCTCATTTTCTCTCCCTTCTTTTCTACCTCCCTCCCTCTCCCTCACTTTCTCTCCCTTCTTTTCTCCCTCACTTTCTCTCCCTTCTTTTCTCCCCCCCTCTCCCTCGCTTTCTCTCCCTCACTTTCTCTCCTTTCTTTTCTCCCTCCCTCTCCCTCGCTTTCTCTCCCTTCTTTTCTCTCATTTTCTCTCCCTTCTTTTCTCTTTCCCTCCCTCCCTCTCATTTTCTCTCCCTTCTTTTCTCTCTCCCTCCCTCTCCCTCACTTTCTCTCCCTTCTCTTCTCCCTCCCTCCCTCCCTCCCTCTCACTTTCTCTCCCTTCTTTTCTTTCCCTCCCTCCCTCTCATTTTCTCTCCCTTCTTTTCTCTTTCCCTCCCTCCCTCACATTCTCTCCCTTCTTTTCTCCCTCCCTCCCTCCCTCTCCCTCACTTTCTCTCCCTTCTTTTCTCCCTCCCTCCCTCTCCCTTCTCTTCTCCCTCCCTCCCTCCCTCCCTCTCAAAATCTCTCCCTTCTTTTCTCCTCTCTCCCTCTCACTTTCTCTCCCCACCCTCTCAATAAGGAAATATAAAGCAGTATAAGATGGATATAATTGAAGCCATAAAATTAATACAACAGACGCTTAGGTTAGGTTAGGTTAGGTTAGGTTAGGTTAGGTTAGGTTAGGTTAGGTTAGGTTAGGTTAGGTTAGGTTAGGTTAGGTTAGGTTAGGTTAGGTTAGGTTAGGTTAGGTTAGGTTAGGTTAGGTTAGGTTAGGTTAGGTTAGGTTAGTCAGGGCATAAAGGTATTCCATTTCATACTGCTTAAATCGACCAGAACTCGTTTCAGAATAACATTATGCAAAAACAAACAGACAAAATAATACTGTAGGGCGATAATTACATATTTTCCCCTTAATAATGAAGCCCGATATAATATTTATTGTGTGAATTTGGAGGCGATGATGTGAATTTGGTGATGATGATGATGATGATAATTAAAATGTGAATCTTCTCCTCTCTACTCGTCTATAAATTCTCCCGTTTTCATCTCAAGTTATATTCATTCCTTCTGTTTTTATTCTCTTTTTTCCTGTGCTGTTCTTCTGTCTTTCTCACTTCCTTCGTTCTTCCTTCCCTTTTCCTTTCTCGGTTTTTCTCTGTTTCTATTTTCTTTCTTCATGTGTTGTGCTTCTTCTGTCTTTCTCACTTCCTTCGTTCTTCCTTCCCTTTTCCTTTCTCGGTTTTTCTCTGTGTCTATTCTCTTTCTTAATGTGCTGTTCTGTTCTCCCTGTCTCCCTGTCTTTCTCACTTCCTTCGTTCTTCCTTCCCTTTCTCTGTTTTTCTCTGCTTCTATTCTCTTTCTTCATGTCCTGTTCTGCTCTCCCTGTTTCCCACTTCTTCTGTCTTTCTCACTTCCTTCGTTCTTCCTTCCCTTTTCCTTTCTCGGTTTTTCTCTGCTTCTATTCTCTTTCTTAATCTGCTCTCCTTGTTTCCCGCTTCTTCTGTCTTTCTCACTTCCTTCGTTCTTCCTTCCCTTTTCCTTTCTCGGTTTTTCTCTGTTTCTATTTTCTTTCTTCATGTGCTGTTCTGCTCTCCTTGTTTCCAGCTCCTTCTGTCTTTCTCACTTCCTTCTTCCTTCCTTCCTTTTTCCTTTGAGTCCCACCATCCTTCTCTCTCTTCATAAATTATTCAGTTATTTCCCTCCTATACTCTCTCCTTTCCTTCTGTCTCCTCTCTCACTTCCTCCTTCCTCTCATCTTTCTTAATCTCTTTCCTCTTTCTGTGTATTTTTCTCTTCCCCTCTCCTTCTCTTCTCCCTCCCTTCCTCTCCCTCACTTTCTCTCCTTTCTTTTCTCCCTCCCTCCATCTCACTTTCTCTCCCTTCTTTTCTACCTCCCTCCCTCTCCCTCGCTTTCTCTCCCTCCCTCCCTCACTTTCTCTCCTTTCTTTTCTCCCTTTTCTCTACTCCCTGCATATTCTCTTCCATATATTCCCTTTTTTTCTCTTCCCTGCCTTTATCATTCCTCTTTTATTTCTCTCTCTCTCTCTCTCTCTCTCTCTCTCTCTCTCTCTCTCTCTCTCTCTCTCTCTCTCTCTCTCTCTCTCTCTCTCTCTCTCTCTCTCTCTCTCTCTCTTATCTCTGTCTCTATTCCCTCTTGTGTTTCCCATTCTTTCTTTCTATTCTTTCATCTCTCCTCTTCTTAATCTTCTATTCTCCTTCCTCCCAGTTTTCTTTATATTATCTTAAATCCTCTTTCTGTATCTTAAATTCCTCCTTATTCTCTCTTTCCTTTATTATATCAATTATCTCATTCCCTCCTCGACTCATATTTCCATTTCTTCATTTCCCTCATGCGACTTTCTATCCTTAATTAATGGACCCTGTGTTGTAGTCAGAAAATTGGAGATAAATGAGCCCTTCAAATATTGCCATGAAACACCACCTGTATGGAGGGAGTTTGTTTCGTGGCATGGTCAGGAGGAATCAGAAGCCTCCAATTTTCATACACGATCACAGGGTCCTCAATTTCCTTTCCCTTATTTAGCCTCTCTCTCTCTCTCTCTCTCTCTCTCTCTCTCTCTCTCTCTCTCTCTCTCTCTCTCTCTCTCTTTATACTTTTCCTCTCTTTTTCTTCCCATCTATATACTCCTCCTATCATCTTACACTCACTTTCCCTTCATCTTCTCTCCACCCCCTTTCTTTCCCCTCATCTTTTCCTCCCCCCCCCCCCCCACCTCTTTTCCCAGTCCAACCTTCCATTCTCCTTCCACCTTTCGATAATTTATTTCATCTCTATCCTCTTTCCCTCATTTATCACTCTCCTCCCCTCTCCCCTCCCCCTCCTCCCTCCCCCCAAGGCTAGAGGGGAATTCCGCGTAGGTAAGGCATAATTTCCTCTCCCTGGGGCTCGAACCCGGCCAGGCGAATAGCCAAGGGGACACTCTTCACCCACATATATTCTCTCTCTCTCTCTCTCTCTCTCTCTCTCTCTCTCTCTCTCTCTCTCTCTTTATATTTTTTGTATTTTGTATAACTGATAGCTATAAATAAATGTTTCAAATGTTAATCTCTCTCTCTCTCTCTCTCTCTCTCTCTCTCTCTCTCTCTCTCTCTCTCTCTCTCTATAAACTATGAACACAACACTATGTACTGAAACACAATCCACCAGCCAATTAACTACTGACATATATATATATAATAGTTAAAGTCAACAAGACACTTTAAGGACGAATAAAATCAAGTGTGTTCTTCGACCACTTTGTCTGCGATAATTATACATGAAAACAAAATACTTGAAGGGAGATTCTTTTGTTGGTGAAATAGAAGGTCTCTGATTTCTCCAAACTATGGCACACAACAGATCTCCTATTAGTACCAATGAGGGGGTCTGTTTTCTAGCATAGTTAGGAGGAATCAATGGCTTTCTAATTTGCCAACAAAAGAATCTTCCTTTAAAAGAATGCACTCCCACACACACACACACACACACACACCCAGCGGACATAACGATCTATAAACTCAATCTATAGACTCAACCTTGTAATCACAAACGCAAGTGCGAAAGTTTTCACGTTCTGATCCAGTTCCATGATCTAGGTAAGAACAAATACCTTACACGTACAGTACCTTCCAACAGTCCTGCAATACCTTCGAATGAAACGGTCTCAAAAGATGGTGAGGAACAATAGCCAAGTGTCATTCTCTGTAATATTGGTTCATAAGATTCACTCTCACTTTCATTCACCCCATGCAGGACTTTTGACCGTGACTGTACAATCCCGTCCAACAGTCCTGAAACACCTTCGAATAAAACGGCCTCGAACATCGACACCAAACTCCAGCTGATAGTTTCTATAATATTGGGTCATATTAAGATCTACTCAAATGGTTAACTTTCATTCACCTAAACCAGGACATTATTTGTTGGTGACTTGTATCAACTCTTAACATTCAGGGGATCCTTTGAGAGTTAAGAGTTTCGCTGGCTATCCCTGAGTTGTTGGGGTGGACAATCACAAGTTAAACCTCTGGCCTCTACCAACAATCAATCTGTCAACCACATCACTGACTTGTGGGGTCAAGTCAGTGAGTACCGTACCTTGTTTCTGCCCAACTCTGTCCCTTCTAGCACCATACCATGCAGTCTACTCACACTGTATTCGGTTCCATATTAACACTGTCCCTTCTAACACCATACCATGCAGTCTACTCACACTGTATCCGGTTCCATATTAACTCTGTCCCTTCTAACACCATACCATGCAGTTTCCTCACACTGTATTCGGTTCCATATTAACTCTGTCCCTTCTAACACCATACCATGCAGTTTCCTCACACTGTATTCGGTTCCATATCAACACGGTCCTATTCTAACACCATACCATGCAGTTTCCTCACACTGTATTCGGTTCCATATCAACACGGTCCCATTCTAACACCATACCATGCAGTTTCCTCACACTGTATTCGGTTCCATATTAACTCTGTCCCTTCTAACATCATGCAGTCTACTCACACTGTATTCGGTTCCATATCAACACTGTCCCTTCTAACACCATACCATGCTGTCTACTCACACTGTATCCGGTTCCATATCAACACTGTCCATTCTAACACCATACCAGTCTATTTGGTCCCATATCAACACTCATATTTATTCATAAGATATTACTAAAAGTTATTTATTTTGGTACAAGTCTCTTGATGAGGAGCGGAGATCCCCTCACTCCCTATTGGTCATTAGAGTCATTCAGACCCAACTTAACGTGGAGAAGGGAATACTTAGACCAAATATAACAATAACACTATAGATGACAAAAGATCACACATGGGTCAGTCTAGGTGAACAGAAGACATTTTCCTATTATTGTCAAGACATTGCTCACATTCCAAACAACCCATACATAATACACATGTATAACTTCCATAAACCAAAGCTCATAAATGAATATGAAATCTTAATTCATGCTCATGGTTGGGCAATGGCCAGGAATAGAATAATTATCATAAGTGATACCCATTCCTACGTTCTACTTTAAATATAATGGGTATACATCGAAAATAAAAAAACGGAGGCCAAATCACCAAATACGGGCAATATAGTATATATATATATATATATATATTAGAAGAAATTCCTCAACACAGACTTGATGTTCTGTCGTATCCATAAACTACCAGCTCATCCATCTCCAGATTTTTTTGTCCACTCTTCTTCTTTTCCTTGTGTGTGGTAATACATCCTGGGACTTGATTTCGTAGCCAGGAGCGAGAGATTAAATATTTGACTGGGTGTGGAGCCAAGATAGGAGCATGGAGGGTGATTAATTGCCTTTTATATTCTTCCAGACGACTTGGTGAAGAGAAGAAGAAGTTGCCAGAGAAGAAGAAGTTGCTGGTTGTTGTTGGGGAAGGTACACGTGACTGGTACTTTGGCTTCACCATAGTCTATTATTATTATATATATTTATACTCTTATTAACTTCCCACCATGTATCAAATAACATCATGGCCTTTAGTGGTAACGTTCCCCAGAGTGTTGGGGCTTGTACTAAAGATAAATAAAGAACTTAAATAAAAAAAAATCATAAACATCTTGGGGTACAGTAAACACATTTTTTTTTTTTTTTCAGCGGGTTACCTATACAGAAATAATAAATAAAAAAGAGCTTGGCCTCGGTATAAAGACCTGTATATTATATGCAAGAAATATCCGTGGTATTAACGATGGCTTTGTTGTCTATCTATGGAGTCATCGTATACCTTTACTACGCCTTCGTCGACACCACGGAAGTTCTTGCATACGAACCAAAGTATCAATAAGTATAGTCTCGTTATCAATAAGTATAGTCTCGTTATCAATAAGTATAGTCTCGTTATCAATAAGTATAGTCTCGTTATCAATAAGTATAGTCTCGTTATCAATAAGTATAGTCTCGTTATCAATAAGTATAGTCTCGTTATCAATAAGTATAGTCTCGTTATCAATAAGTATAGTGTCGTTATCAATAAGTATAGTCTCGTTATCAATAAGTATAGTCTCGTTATCAATAAGTATAGTGTCGTTACCATCACTGTCTCCCATCCATCACCACACTGTTATGTCAAGTGTTACCAAGTATAATATTATGGTCAGGTAGATTTAAGGGGAGATTCTCTTGTTAGTAAATTGGAAGGCCATACTGATTCCTCCTAACCATGACAGAAAAACAGACTCCCTCAATGGTACTAATAGGGGATCTGTTTCGTGGCATAGTTTGGAGGAATCACAGACCTTACAATTTACCAACAAGAGAATCTCATCCTTAATTTAAGTCCATCGTAGAAGCATTTTCACGATCCCTTTCTCCCCTTTCCGTCTCTTCTCTACTTCCCCTCCTTGCCAGCATCCCTTTTTGATCGTCTCTTCCCTTCCTTCATCCTTCCATTCTATTTCGTGTGCCTATTTTTCTTCCCATACACCTCTTCTTTCTGTCCCTTTCCTTGCCCATTTGTTTTATTTGTATTCCTTCTATCCTTCCTTTCATCATTTTCCTCCTATCTCTCTTACCCATATTATCTTCCCTTCTTCCCAATCCTCCCTCCCTCCCTCTCCCCTCTTGTTTTATTTGTATTCCTTCTATTCTTCCTTTCATCATTTTCCTCCTATCTCTCTTACCCACATTATCTTCCCTTCTTCCCAATCCCCCCTCCCTCCCTCTCCCCATCTTCCCAGTTAGTCAGTTTTCTATCCCTCTTACCCATTCTATCTTTCCTTCTTCCCAATCCCCCCTCCCTCCCCCTCCCTCTCTTCCCATTTAAGTCAGTTCTCTATCCCTCTTACCCATTCAGTCAGTTCACTATCCCTTCCTCCTGGCCTCCCCCCTCCCCCCAACACACACACACACACACACACACACACACACACACACACACACACACACACACACACACACACACACACACACAGCCACACACACACACACACACACACACACACACAGCCACACACACACACACACACACACAGCCACACACACACACACACACACACACACACACACAGCCACACACACACACACACACACACACACACACACACACACACACACACACACACACACACAGCCACACACACACACACACACACACACACACACACACACACACACAGCCACACACACACACACACACACAGCCACACACACACACACACAGCCACACACACACACACACACACACACACACACACACACACACACACAGCCACACACACACACAGCCACACACACACACACACACACACACACACACACACACAGCCACACACACACACACACACACACACACACAGCCAGAGGATAGTGCAGCGGAGCGTAAGGGTCACATGAAAGATACATGAGTATAGGCCTAAGGCACACCAACCTCCTCTCCCAAACCCCAATATATTCCCTATCCCTAGCTCCTAACATGACTCTACCCTCCTCTCCCAAACCCCAATATGCTCCCTAACCCTAGCTCCCACATGACTCCACCCTCCTCTCCCAAACCCCAATATACTCCCTAACCCTAGCTCCCACATGACTCCACCCTCCTTTCCCAAACCCCAATATACTCCCTAACCCTAGCTCCCACATGACTCTACCCTCCCCCCCCCCCATCCTCAATACTAGCTGCTCCCTAACCCTCCCACACTATCCGATTCCCCTCCCCCAACCTCAATACTATCTAGCTGCTCCCTAACCAACCCACACAAGTAGAGAACGAGAAGAAATTAACTACGTAGTATACAGGGAGAGAGGAGAAAGGTTACTTGTGTATGGGGGGAGATAAATGAAGGCACAGAGGAAGGACAGGACAGGACAGGAGAAACATATGTAAAAAGCAAGTAGGATAATGTGTATGAAGGGAGAGAAATGGAAGCACAGAGGAGGAAAGACAGGAAAGGAGAAGACATATGTAAAAAACAAGGAGGGTAATGTGTATGGGGGGAAAGAAATGAAGCCCAGAGGAAGGACAGGAAAGGAGAAGACATATGTAAAAAGCAAGGAGGATAATGTGACTAAAATTAATATACAACGAACGATGGTATGTACACTCGAGAGCTCGTAAATTCGCTACCACGTGTGTAGATGTTTATGTCATTTGAGCTGGTAACATTGATTTTGGAGGAACATGTCGCTCTACAACTTAACAACTTATTTGAGACGAAAACAAATGTATGGAGACGTAACAAAGGAACAGAGAACTAAAGATGAAACACGAGCGAACGATGATCAAACTCGACAAACAAAACAAAAGCAAAAGGGTGGCGAAACCAAAATGAAACCAGAAGAATCACTGAGGAAAGAAAGAAATCATTTATGTACAGTCGGCGGCAGAAGTCCTGTAGCCATATCAGCCAAATCATGAAGTATACAGTATGGAAAATAATATAAGCTTCAGAACCTCGTTAAAAAAAAAAAAAAAAAAAACACACACACACACACACACACACATATAAAGAAAAAGCTTGTTAATTTCCCCCCCTGGATAATGTTTCCTTAGGTATAGTGAATGATGTGTTTATAATGTTATCTTTCAAGAAGCGCTGATCAGTGAGGTGAGAGACAAGACTTTTTTTGCCGCCGATTGTACAGTCACGGCCAACAGTCCTGTACAACACCTGCGAATGAACCGGCCTCGAATAATGAATGGTACGAGACTATAGCTTTTGGTCACTGTAATAATATTGATGCATATAAGATTTACTCAGGTCACAGGGTCACTTTCATTACAGGACTTTTGACCATTACTGTACCATCACCCACCACCCTTATAGAGCCAAACAATACAAAACTCCGGGGGGGCACCATTCCCATCTCCTCGTAGCCTGATAATGAAACCGCTTACATCATTATGCAAATCAACGTTAGGCCTATACCGTTAGTTAACAAGGCCTCATACAGCCCACTTGAAGGGGAATTATACGACTTATCCCATTAGTGTTTAAGGGAAGGTTCTTTTGTTGGTGAATTGGAAGGTCTCTGATTCCTCCAAACTATGCCAAGAAACACAAGATCCCCTATTAGTACCATTGAGGGTGTCTGTTTTCTGGTATGGTTAGGAGGAATCAGTAGCCTTCCAATTTACCAACAAGACAACCTCCCCTTAATACAAGAAGGCCTCGTTCGTTTCGTGGTGTTGGCTCATGTATGTATAGATAGACTGGGACCATTGGGTTAAGGGGAGATTCTCTTGTTGGTAAATTGGAAGGCTATTGATTCCTCCTAACTATACCAGAAAACAGGGGGAGGTGACGGGAGGGGAAGCAGGGTGATGGGATAGAAGGAGAGGCAGGAGGTAGGGGAGGCTGCATGGGTGAGGGGGAGGGAGGGGAAACAGGGGAAGTGGATGGGAGGGGAGGCAGGGGAAGGGAATGGGAGGGGAAGCAGGGGGAGTGAGTGGACGGGAGGGGAAACAGGGTGTGTGGATGAGAGGGGGAACAGGGTGTGTGGATGAGAGGGGAAGCAGGGGGAGGGAGAGGTGGGGGAGGGATGGGTAGTGGACGGGAGGGGAGGCAGGGTGAGGGGACTGGGGGAGAAGCAAGGGGTGTGGGGACAGGAAGGGGGAGGGGAGGACGTGAAAGGGAAGGGGGCGTGAGGGAGAGTTGGGGAAGCAGGGGGTGGGGACGGGAAGGGAAGCAGGGGGTGAGGACGGGAAGGGAAGCAGGGGGATGGGACGGGAAGGGTGAGGGTAAGAGTTTCCAGTGCTCCAGGCTGACAACTGAAGCCTGATGTTGGTTAGTGAAGCGAAGAAATCCACTCGACCTTGCCTATACTTACTGGCTTCTCACCTGCCTGGGGGTGTAGTGTAGTCTAGGCCCCACCCACCACAACACACACACACACACACACACATTACGAGCTTGACTCAATCCTATAAAGATACAAATAGGAAAGAATAGGTAAGAACAAACACAACTGACATTCACTATTTTCGCCTCGTTTTGTGATATCGGCATTCATCCTGTTCTATCTAAAAATATGCATTATGAGTTTACAGTCAAAAGAAAAAATAACCTCTGTAGAGAAAAGCACTGTAGGCTACTATAGTTTCTCGGGGTGGTAAAATGTGATATTGGCAGAATGATGGGAAGAACGGTTTAAAAGAATATCAATAAGGTGAAAATCTTTGGGTGAGCAGCAACAGAAAATAGAGTAATGAGAGCAAACAATGAGGAGAAACTTTCAACCAGGTCATCCTAATGTAGAGTACCGGTACGTATCAGAATTGTTAATACATGGATAAAATAACTGGGACTGTCACTGACAACGTGATCAGAGAAAAAATTACGAGATAATTAACATCTACAGTACAGTCGGCCTACAAGTTATATGATGAACCGTAAAGTATGTAATCATTGTAAAACCATCGTCTCAGTCTCCATAGCAGCAGCAGTAGTAGTAGTAATAGTAGTAGTAGTAGTAGTAGTAGTAGTAGTAGTAGTAGTAGTAGTAGTAGCAGTAGTAGTAGTAGTAGTAGTAGTAGTAGTAGTAGTAGTAGTAGTAGTAGTAGTAGTATAGTTTCCTATTACCCAACACCGTAATCCTAAAATAGATGGCATTATTATTATTATTATTATGTTAGATGATGATCACTTTCATGGCAATAAATAATATTCCCAGGAAAAATAATTACAGTTGTTTCATTGTTGTAACTCTTGCTGTTCACTGACATTGTGTATAGTGTTGTGTGTTTCTATAAATGTCCTCACAGTCACACAACAATCCACAACGTGAGAGGAACATTGCCCAAACTAATCTTATCACACTGGCAGCCTGATTGCATTAATATGGCGTCCCTCATCCCTATTTTCTCTTCCCAGGACCCCGCTTCGTTTTCTGTTGAATTACGGGTTTCCGATACTCACTGCAAATCCTCGGGTCAGAGAATTATACTTTAAAAATGGGAAGTATAAGATCTGTTGTATTTTCCTTCTGTGGCAGGAATACAATAATTTATAGATTATACGTATTTCAACCTTACGGTGAGGCTCTCTAAGGTCCGTATTTACATCACAAAGGCGCCAGGATTCCCAACTCGGAAGGTGATTGGTCGAGCCATAACCTACTGGATTTTTACCCTGCCTTGTGATTGGTTGGGGCTATAAGGTTGGGTGGAAGAATTTTATCTCTGCTCTGATTGGTCGAGCCATAAGGTGCCGCTTTGTCGTGATTGGTCGAGCCGCTAGAAGGGTCATTTTAGCTCACGAACTGACCACGAGAGGGCTTTTTGGCGGGAAATGCGGTCGCTCTCTCCTTCATGAGATTATATCAATATTTTGGCGAGCACACAAAGTCCCTCCAGGCACAAAAACTGTATGCAAATGAGAGAGAACAAATGAGTGGGCGGCTTTAGAGGAGGAAAAGGGCAGGAGTGAAAGAAAATATTGTAGAGAGAAAGGGCAAGGGGTGGAAGAAAATATTATAGAGAGAAAGGGCAAGGGGTGGAAGAAAATAGAGAGAAGAAACGGAGTGGAGGAAAATAGAGGACAGGGAGTGGAGTAAAATGGAGAGGAAGGACAGGGAGTGGAGGAAAATAGAGGACAGGGAGTGGAGTAAAATGGAGAGGAAGGACACGGAGTGGAGGAAAATAAAAAGACGACATGTAGTGGGATAAATGGAGAAGATGGACACGGAGTGGAGGAAAATATAGAGAAGTGACAAGCAGACCAAATAAGAAAATCAAAAGTAAAATTGGGGTAAAAACTGGCAGAGGGACGATACAAGAAGGTAATGATAGATGAAAACAAAGATAGTAAGGTGTGAAAATAAATACTGTACTGGTATAATAAAGGCGAGTGTATGAAGACGATGGATAATTATGTTGAACGACTTTTGAGGTAATGAAGTGCATTCGTAAACGATATCATTATCGAGGGGACATACTAATGATGGCCCCAGCTTTTGGCACCATTTCCTGGGATCCCTCCGAACATGTTTCTATTCAGACACTCTTCCCAACTCCTGTACTTCCGATCATGAATTACTTACGTGCTTCAACACAAATCATAATATCGCCAAGCATCGTAACACCTCAGTTATCGGGTTTATCCTCATATCCCTCTCGATCAAAGTGACTGGATGACAGTTAGGAACGTGATACGAATGTACAATCACGAGCCATAATAAGTAGCCACGTCTGCTTCGAATATCCTGATAGAGAATTATTTGAGCTCCAGCAAGTATAATAAGTCAGGATAAACGTTGTTATTGGTTCAGAGAAGGGAGGAGAGAAGAATAGCACTCAGACACCACACAGCACACCTAGTCACGAGCATAAGTTTCTTTACTCCCCTGGCGAGAGTTAGGTCGAAGTCGTGGTTGGATATGGACTAGAGTCACTAGACGAACAAAAATGGACCAGTTCATAATGTTGGGATGATGCTTCATGTCATTAGAGGTGTTTACTTGAATAAAAAAAATTTTACGCCGTCATGAGATACTGACTCCCAGTGTTCGTTTGCCTGGCCCTTCTCCAACCACAACTTCGACCTCATTCTCGCCATGGGGGTAAAGAAACTTATGATCGTGACTGTACAGCCATGGCTGATAGTGCTGGACCAGGGTCTAAGGAGTGTTGGAAAGCAACTGAACAGAGTTCGAAAAAGTGAGTCTTCTAAACCTATCTCATCGTTGAGAATGCTTTGTAAAATTCACTTGTTCGAACTCTGTTCAGTTGCTCTCCAACACTCCTTGGACCCTGGTCCAGCTCTATCAGCCATGACTGTACACTTCTCCTCATGCACCCACTTACATACACGTACACTTCTCATGCACCCACTTACCCACACGTAGGCTATACTTCTCCACACAGCCTACACCCACTCTATAAATATTTCGCCTTAATGACCAGTATGTAGTCGATAGTCGTTAAACCCCAACTAACAAACAAATAATTGGTTCAGACTGTGCCTCCCTATTGCCTATATTGCCCACCTTGATGTTACCTGTCTCTAATTTTCTTTCATATGCTCCATCATAAAGTTGCATTTCTTCCAGGCAGTATATTTTCAATTTCTATAAGGAACCATAATCTTCACATAGGCTACCTCTTAGTAAACGTTCGTATCCTCTCTGTTAACTGTTTCCCTGCATTTGTCGCACTTGTGGTCACTGCTTACATTACCAGTATCATCACCATCGTTGAATTTGTCCTCATTTCAGGAGTCCTGTCATCCTTACCCGTCTTGCTCGTATATTTATTATATATTAAAATTTCGCGACTCCCTCTTTTTCTCATACCTATTGGTAGCATATTTCTGCACTTTCACAATATTATTATATTTTCCTTTCAAAAGGCAAACTCCCTATATTCCAAGGTAAATATAGCTACGCGTAGCTATATTTACCTTGCTATATTCCTTCGTACGTAAAAAGTGACGGTAAAACCACGGGTGCTACCACGGTCGACCGTGGGTGCTACAAGATCGTTCACCACCACCACTAATGGTAAGTGTTTGGTCAAATCATGGGTACACAAAAATGCACTAAAAGGGTACATATCACTATACAATATAAGATGGCCAATAAATTAACAATACGTTTTCTCTATACATGTTCTTAACCTATCAAAGAAAAATTAGCAATGTGATGGTCAACATTCCTATTCTGCGGAATGGAATTTAAATATTTAGGGTCTCTTGACTCTTGGCCATACATGTCACGAAGTTCGTATTTAGGTTCCTCGTAGATGGGTATTGCCTGGAAAAATGTAAACAATTGAGTAAAGGATTTGGCGTCCCTTTGAACCCGAGCCAACCACTTTCCTCTCAAATGTCCTTTCTCCATTCCTTCGTGCTTGACTGCTTGTTGTCCCTCCTTTGACTCCTTTTCTTGTTGTCTTTCTGGGTAAATTCTGGCCTAGCACAATGTTTTCTTTTCCCTTTTTCAATAAGTCGTACTACATAGTTACAGAACGGCGTTACTATATGCTCAACAATGAATCTCGCAAAAATTATTCTTCGGTTATCAGTTATGAGTAATATAAACTTTCCGGATATAATACACTTCAGTCAGCTACAGTAGAGACCCTATAATTATATAGGGTCTCTAAGCTATAGTATATCCAACTTGATCCCATCCTTTCAAGTTTTTCAACGCTAAATAAGGTTATTCGAAAATATTTATATTGAGTTATGATACTACTTGACCCGTAAATAAAACATTAAATACATTACAATATACTATAATTAAATAAAAATGTTTCTAGAACGAGAATATGGAAAAGCGCAAAAATAAAATACGATGCAAAATGTAAACATTAAAATAGTTTAACCCTGCGTTCTCCCTTCAGCCATATTGACCGTAGCCGGAGTATTGTATAAGTAAGTACATAAGGAACAACATCAGTTTAAGTTAATAGCTTCCTCTACTGATTCCAAATGAAGCCTAAACCCTCCATCTTGTCTGTACTGTGGAAAAATAAGGTGGTGATTCTGTTTCCGTTGTTCACTACTGTTACGATTGGGGCTGATGTGTTGAATACCCGTCGGTGGAAGGCAGAAAAGGCAGCCGGATTAGCAAAACAAACTCAGGGACAATTACCACACGCTTCATAAACGGAATCCTAGTCAGTGGAAGGCAGAAAAGGCAAATAGATTACCAGCAGCAGCACAAACTCTGGGACAATTACTACACGCATCATAAAAAGGAATCTCGTAATATATTCTTTCTACGTTTTACGACCATTAATACTGTGAGTCACCCCCATCAATAATTCTCGCAATATATTACAAAGGTACCGTGTTTTGTTATAAAAAATAGTGGTTAATATCTACTCTATTGCCGGTTGGTATTACGATATTATTACCTTCTTTACCCACTAATTTAGGTAAATATTGAAAGAATTACCGTTATTGTGTACAGTTTTTCTACCTTCATTACCCACTTATTTAGACCATTCTAAGACTATTTTCTTCTATGGCATTTCCTCCGCAAGATTCAAATGGGGCATTTTGAAATTAGCCTGACCTTACCTAACCTAACCTAGACCACATCAGACAACTGGGACCTAACCTGGGTAAACTACCGGGACCTAACTGTGGTAAAGTACAGGAAATGACCTGGGCAAAATACTGGGACCTAGCCGGATCTGGCAACACTGCTACAAAATGGTAATTCTTTCAATAAATACCCTAATTTATATAATTCTAAGACACTTTTCTTCTATGGCATTTTCTTTGGAAATGCCTTATTTCCAAGATAGGGCATATTCAAATTAGCCTGACCTTACCTAACCTAGACTACCTGGACAAACTACCGGGAAATAACTGTGGTAAAGTACCATGACCTGAATGGGACAAAATACTGGGACCCAGCCAGATCTGGCAACACTGCTACAAAATGGAAATAGTCTAGATAAATACCACAATAGTTAACTGTTAACGTTGGCAATGCTTACGATGAGGCATAATAGTACAGCACTTAAATTATTTATGGCAGTATCAAAACTTCTGGTTGTGCTTAACATTATAGCCTAAGTAACATAGTTTCAGTTTCAAAGCTTACTGTGTCACATTCACATTCCCTCATTTTACAGTAGAATTGAAAGAAAATGGTTTAAGTTAGGTGTGAATGGGTACCAAAAGCCCATGACACCAAGGGCTGTATGCATGAACATTCCTTGTGTTGACAATGGCACAGTACCGGTATGATGACTGTTGTTTCACAATTGATACCTCCCTATGGGTTTGATAGCGAGTGTTGCAAGATGTAATGAAAGCAGAGATCCAGCTAGTAGGTTAGGTTTGTTACATCATGTTTGACCACTTCCCAACAACGTTGAATATGTAACACAATGGACACTCACAACAGGAAGTTTTGATATTCGCATTTAGTAAATAGCCTGTGAATAAATGCCACACCTTGTCATAAGCATAGTCACTGCCAATTCAATTGTACAGTATCTATTATTTCATGGTTTGAGCAATTTTTTCTACAGTTCTTCATTGCTCATAGCTCACATTCCTTCTATTTCCATTGTGCTTGCTATCCCACCTCTCTATCACCTCCCTCATCCTACAAGGCCCTCTAGGCATAGGGTGGTCCTAAACTCCTCAATCATCCTATAACTAATCTCATAGCACGTGTACTGGCTGCCAGTAAGATTCAGAACTAAAATTGGGATAATAGACCAGGGGTACAGTATATGGATTTGAATCCTGGCCATGGCAGGAGCTTGTGCTGTATTGTAGTTGACCTCAAGTGAAAATTTATGAATGGTGTATACTTATTCAACTCGCATTCACCTTCAAACAGCGTCATTCACATACCTCTGCAAACCTCGCCACTCATCTTCCTAGTTATCTCTCACTCCTACCCAATAGTACCGTACTGCATCATCTCCAAACATTCCACTCCAACTAATTATAACCAGAAAAAATACAGTACAGTACAGTACTCCAACTTAACCATAATCAAATTGCAATGAATTTTGGGCAATGATTCAATTGAAATTTTCTAATCATGCCCATACCTGATAAATATGCACACCACCATACAGGTAGGAGTGTGTGTATAAATTTAATTTAGTTTCTCCTTTCTTTTCAGAAAAGCCAGCATGAGTTTCTTTGCCCATGTTAAGCTTGACCCCAAGTTCTTCATGAAGTTGTCTGTGCCCGTAATTTTCTTCTTCATCGGTTCAAGGATTGATCGGACTGAGACCTTGCGCATGACGATGTTCAGGTGTGTAAGAATATACAGAGAGAGTACATAAATGTGAGGAAAAGAAATAAGAAGTACTGTTGGGGCCCGGTGTAAGTATCCACCTCTCCCAGTAAACCCCGACATGTGGCACCATAGTAACTATTTGAATGCTGATCCAGTACAGTATATAATTAATGTAGCCCCACAACGAATGCTGTTGTGGGGGAGTTTCATATGAATACATGAATCTTTGCATTATGCAAGTCTTTGAAGTTTTACTGTAATCCAAGCAGAGGAGGCCTTGTGGTAGGATGTAAATGTTATGGGGACTTGGTCGCATTTTTCCAAGTGTGAGACAGAAGCATGGAGGCATTCCATGATGAGTCTAACCCATAAATACTGTTATCACTTGGTAACATACCAAAATGCATTAATTTCTCCCAACTTTTATGATATTTTTAATAACCATTTCTTTGCCTTGGTAAGTTGCATCAAATTCCAAGTTTACCGGGTTTACTGTATATCAGGGAAGAGTTAATTACCACAAGTTTGTCTGGTTTTCCAGTGACATATCATAATTTCAGTTGTAAAAGGAAGTACACATTATGGATGTTTGTAAATCAATAAGTCACTATACATTTAAACAAAAAACTTTCAGAAGATAGTTTTTTCTTTATACAAGTTTGAATTTGAGAGATTCAACTGTAGCTTATACTAAAATGGATTTTCAATATACTGTAGGAGTCGAGTTAGATACTAAAAGTTGTGTTTACTACCACCCGGGATCAAGTGGTCTTGGCACATGGCATAATATTTGTTTTTCACCAACCATACAGGGTTTGGGGGGAATTCTAGAAATGCTTGTGCACTTGAGGCATATGAATACTGTGATATCAAATAAATGCTATACCACCAAGCAAGTTATTTCAAGTTGACCTCTTGTGGCAGCAGATGGAACTGGGATATCTGAAAGAAGTTTGAATACCCAAAGTCAAGTTTTAACATCTTACCTTTTTTTCTCAGGGACAAGTCTGCACTGTATGGGCGTGAGCTGGCTGAGGGTGAGAAGCCTTCCTGGCCTTAGCTCCACTATCATCTAGAAATTTCAGCCATGTACATGTATTTATCAGATATTTCTATAAATAATAACTACAATATCATATTAGGTTAAGAAAATATGTACAGTTCAGCTTGTTGCAGTCGTATGTTTCAGAATAAATATGTATAGCCTTGACCTTTTTTGTACCTACTAGTTTGGAAACCTAAAGTGTTACAAATTTAGATGATGGCCTTCAAAGTAAAGGAAATCTCTCATTATTACTTTCTCATATAATTAATAGATAGAAAACTTGTTTAAAAATTATTTTTCATAAGTATGAAGAATATAAGTATCTTGGGGAATTATTGGTTTAAAAGAAGACAGGATAGAAAGGAATACAGTAGAGTAACCCAAAGGAGAAACGTGAGGTGCGATGAAAGCATTTGTTAGAACTAAAGTGCTAACTACAGTGGCTGTAAGAGAATTACATAAAGGGGTGTTAATACCCACACTATCATACAGTTGTGAAACTTTTTAGTGGCATGAATATGAGAAATCAAAGAATAAGAGTACTGTAGTAGCGATGGATATGCTGAGAAGTTTGTGTAAAATCTGAAGATTTGACTTTGTGAAAAATACTGAAATCCATGAAAGGTGTGGTCAGTATGAGCAAGAGGAATGAATGGATAATACAAGAGTGGTGAAAAGGTATATGAGAGAGATTATGAGGGGCAAAGGAGAATATGGTGTGGTATGGTAAAAGAATGTTGAAGAAAACATGGAATAAAGAGGGATGAAGCAAAAGAAGTTGTACAGTCAGACAATAATATTCATCCACATTGAGGTGACTTGTGTAAGAGTTTGACAGCTTCCCTCTGTTTGTTAGCCGAGAAACTTTTCCGTAAACTGGTCAAATACCATATTCTAATTTACTAAACAGCTGCTTACTATTTAAAACAATAACATTACGTGAAAACATTAGTCAGCAATTTGTTAGAGTTATCCATATGTGTATTGAAATTTATGTTCATGACTGTACAGGATAGACAAGTGAAAGTGCTTCTCTTAAAATAGTGTACTAATATGTTAGGGCTTAAGGAAGAGAGAAGGGAGGAAATGGCATGTCTTGTTAATACATAGTTTGTGATACGGTAGAGGGAGGAATTGTGAGGTTGAAGTGGTAAGCCAGCCATGAGAGGGCCCAGCAAGGTTCCATGAGGTGGATTGGAGAGTGGTAGGTCCATTCCTCATCCAGGTCATGGTGGTCAGGGAAGGATGATGCCACCCAGTACCACCACAAATACACAAGTGATCCCATTCCTGCCTATCAACTACTATAAGGCAACCTTTGTGTTTTACCAGTATGGCTGTGAGCATTGGCAATAGGATCAGGCCAACTTAACCTCAGAGTGACAATTGAAGGCAATCTGAATAAAAGGTTAACCATTCATAACTAAATAATGAGTTGGCAGAGATCTTATATTTGTGGTAAGTATCCTACATAGAATTATTTTCTAATTACAGTTACATGATTGTCAATATCTTGCACACAGAATGGTGTACAGTGAATAGAAAAAGAAATATGGCAATAAAACTAAAAGGAGCATCTGCGCGGCTTCGGTCAACCAGACTCGGGACTGCTCGGCAAGACAGTCTGGGGAACTACAACAACAACAACTCTCTTCACCCGATGGACAACATACGAACAACCCAAACCCCCCAAATACACGTTGCTTCTTATGCAGATGATATAACACTCACATGTACATACCAAAATGCAGATGCACCCAATCAACTTTTCCATCTTTGTTCTGAAACGATTCCCACATGGTTCGCCACAAGCCGACTTAAATTAACCCCGGCCAATTTCAGTCACACTCCTAAGTAAATGGACAGCTGAACACCATACATCACCATTAACAAACCACTCATATTACATACACACCCGAAATTATTGGCATAATATACAATAAATCAATGTCGTTCAAACAACATATCAAAAGCATCAAAGACAAATACATACACATAAGATGTAAAACCCTCAGATCACTTGCCACTAAATTGGACATAAAAAATATAATCACACTATACAAACAATATTGACAAACCACACTATAGTTACTACCATATCTAAACACGAAAAACATTATTATTAGTAGTATTAGTAGTGTCCAACTAACTACAGTAATACACAGTACAGAACTGCTTAAATTTCACCTATTCACCAATGAAAAAAGATAACAATTAATGTATTGTACAGTGCATGGTTATTACTACATAATCACTAGCTACTATTACATTACAGTACACTTTTGATTAACTAAAGGATAATGTTACCTTTCTAATTTCCTCATTGTAATATCAATGACCTTCTTCAAGCTGGAAACATGACCTCCAACAATAAACTTCAGACCCTCCAAGTCCTTCATATTGTGTGTCATGTTCTTGGCCACATACAGGAGGCACTGGCCAAACTTGACACTAGAGGTATACTTCCCTGCCAGAGTGTTGAGGCAGGTGATGACTGAGTGGTGAGAGGCTGTAGAAGTATGGTCACAGTGCTGACATAACAACTGCAGTATTTGGATATCATTTTCACTGCCCAGTTGATCTCTGCTTGAAAAGGCACTGAAATATCAAGTATCTCTCAGTATATGAAAATGCAGACGTTACTGAAAAATACATGAACCTACTGTATTATACATTCCATACTCAAATGAATACTCTATACTACAAACAAGGATGATGTGTAGAAGTACAGTACTGCAGTTACATATCGTGGTAGGATAACACGGGAGAATAAAAAAGCATCATGAAGTAAGAATACTGAAATAAACTGATTGCATAGACGAACATATGCACACAACTAATAATGGATGACAGAATGAAACTATGTGGGAAGCAAAAGATACACCCTATTCAGATATACCTTAGCATTTGGGTTACGTGCTCTGTTGTCGCTTCAGGTACCATCTCGGCTAACACCTCCTTGTGTTGTTCTCCAAGGGTTGAGGAGAAACGAAGCATTGGCACCAAAACAGTAGTAACCATTTCAGTTGTATAATGCTGCATCAGATGGGTCAGGGCATCAATGACTGGAGTGGATAGTTTGTGGGGCAAATGGCAAAGCTGTAAGGGGAACCAACAAAAAAATTAATCACTAAATACTGCTTTGGGTTGCTATGATAAATTCACCTATTACAGTGTACACTGACCACAGGATTTAATGTGACTCATTCTAAATCAAATGCATGTAGGTTTTTGGTATAGAAAATGTAATCAAATACAGTATAGTCGACTCGATAAGCCAAACTCATTGGGGGATAGGAGCAGATGGCTGAACCGTAATTTTGGGTTAAAAGACGGTCAGTATATCCGTATTCTAAGCCAACAGTATTAACCTTATAATAGGAGGCATTCAAGCATAAGCGTTCAAACAAGCTTTGCTGAGTATGTAATATATGGTAGTGTAACTAATTGTACTAGATACTGTACACTGTACAGTAATGTGAATAAAGTACAGTAGTACTGTTTGATTACAATGTTCAGTTCATGTACACCAACCGCTAGCTTATCAGAGTAAATCCATTTAAGCTCTACTAGAGTTTGGTTTATCGTTGCTTGTTCAAATTGATTAAGGTGTTCAGGTAATCCAAAAATTAGCTAATGGTTTACTGTATTACAAATACTGTACTCATGAGGGGTTCTTCAATCACATTAATATAATATCATAAACATATTGTAGCAGAAACTAATATTTTTCCATAGAAAATATAATTTAGAATTACACAAAACAGCTCAAGTAATGATAGTATGCTTACATCATGTTGATGATACTGTACATGCAAGGAAACTTCATATGATTTACTTCACATAATATTATGATGATAAGAGAGGCAGACAATACCTTGGGAAGGAAAAGAAATGTGCCAAGCACAGAAACACTTGTGGAATTATATTTTTCACTCTTTTTGCATATTTTTATCAAAATTTCATCATCAACCAGGGCTGCATCACACTTGCACACATCTGCAGGTTCCATCACCTTGTACAAATTTCCTTCAAGTATTTCAGTGCTGTTCAGATTAGCCATCAGCATCGTCTGTAAAGCTTTTATGTCAGCCATCTTATTTCCAGTTTTTTCTGAACTTTCTGAAGGCATTTCATTGTCTAACTTTGTCCTTTTACTCAGAGAATCATCTGTCTTATCAAGATTCACTCTCTTACGTGGAGATCTTTCTATTTTTTGTGTATCATGAGGAGAACTGTCATTGCTAATATGTTCCTTTCTGCTTATTGTAGGTCCATCACTTGTCAGTCGGTGTTTACACTGGAACACCCCAGGACTCCGCTCAAACATCTGGCACAGATCTCGAAAGACAATTCTGTTTTTCTCACTCATGTTGTGTGGTTCCCACATGGTTTCCAGAGTTGGCATTTTACTACCCTGCTTCACTGAAAGAAAATTACAGCACTTTTATCTTAGTACAACTACTTGTATTTTCAAAAACAAATTATTTAACATAAAAAATGAATAGGCAGAATATATGACTCAATAACTTGATTCTGAGGTAAGATACTTAATGAGACTGGTCACTGCAGAAGATACACAGTGAGATTTATTATACTGTACTGTGTGTGCCACTACCCCTTCCTCGCCAATCCAGCCAGTTAACTGAGTAAATGTACTTATATCTGGCTAGACACTGAAGACTCAGTGGTGATAAAGAAAAAATTATACTTTATCATGGTGTGTCAATATTTTTTATACATACATAGCTGATTGATTATTGCAGTATAACATGAACACTGAAAATTCACTTGTATATACAGCATAAATTTCACATGAGGCCACATTGTACCCAAGAGGAACTGCAACTATTACTGTATATTGCATGCTCACCAGCCCATACTGTATTATACAATATGGTATAGCTTCTCTGCTTTGTAATCAATAACTTCCTATGAAATATTTCAGAAATACTATATTATATATACGAGCGATATTATAGAACGATACAGCATACAACATAATCTATATCCTTATAAAAATTACATTAACATACATGTTTACAAAAACTCTTGATACAAAAATGTGTACTGTACTGTATAATTGGCTTTGATTTTAAATTTATAACCAGCCATAAATATCAAAATTTGAAAAACCCGAGTGAAATTTTAGCTAAGGTTTTCCAATATTCAGTATGCAAAAATATTGAAATTTGAAAAACCTGAGCTACATTTTATCTGACCAAACCTAACTTGGACCATGGCATCCTTCAGTCCTAACCGTAAACTATGGTACGTGGCACAATGAGGTTCAGTAGAAAAGTGCAGTTGCGGACACATGTAACAGACACACTTCAAACGGGGCCCCTTATCAAACATAGAATATGATGCGCCTCTACACACACACACAACAACTCATCCTACCCTATGCTCGGGGTGGGCCCCCCCGTTTCAGGTGTGCCTGTTTCACATGTCTGCAACTGTACATATTTGCCGATTTTCCTTATAATATAATACGAGGCATGTTACTTGAGAATATCCATGACATCCAAACTGCATGCTGTCTCACCTCTCTATCACCTTCTTCTGGCACTATATGACCTCCATGTTGCGGTGCCTCATATCAATCAATCAATCAATCAACCATGACTTCCAAAGGGTAATAACGAAATGTTCATAATAAAGCTATTTTTGTTTGGATAATCTCAGGAATCATATCTCAGTAAGGAGTTTTCTGTATTAATGAAAATTAAAAATCTTATGCTCCATTTTCTGCACAATATTTTTTTTTTTTTTTCCGTTATGTAAAAGAATGTGTCCTAAATTTACCCTCTGCCTGACAGATGCTGTGATCCAGGTTAGGTCAGGCCAGGTCAGTTTAGGTTAATATAGCTACAAAATCAAAGTTAACCAAGATGATTTAATTATGAGGTATTTATCTAGACCCCTAGAGATTCTAGACTGTTGCCGTTTTGTAGCAGTGTTGCCAGATCAGGCTAGGTCCCAGTATTTTGCCCCAGTCTGGTCATGGTACTTTACCAGTTATTTCCCGGTAGTTTGCCCAGGTTAGGTCCCAGTAGTCTGATGTGGTCTAGGTTAGGTCAGGTAAGGTCAGGCTAATTTCAAAATTCCCCATTTGAATATGCCATATCTTGGAAATGGGGCATTTCTGAAGAAAATGCCATAAAAGAAAAGTGTCTTGGAATGGTATAAATTTAGTGGGCAAAGAAGGTAAAAACATCGTAATACCAACCGGCCATAGAGTAGATAGGCTATTTATCAATTATGAAAAAGGCAAATGCTAGGAGATGTGACATATAAAATTAACTTTCGGTTCTGGTAGTCTAAACTGAAGTAATTCACAAAACCGTAATAATATCTTCTGCAAACGTGTCATTGCCTACCAAAGTAATTAGGGCCATATTCAAGAACGTTTGTGGTACATACGATGGAGTGGTACCAGTACGATGGCTCCTGAAACAAACAACAGAGCCGTCGTTCAGTACCACACCATCGTACACACCACCACGGATGTTCTTGAATACGACGTGCCAATTTACACAATAATTACAGGAATAATTATATATAAAATGAAGAGGGGAGACATAAAAATACAAATGTCCAACAGGCTATCCTAAATTAGCAGAAAATACACTAAATATAAGTAAAATACAGCCATTAATCCACACCACCAATAAATAAATACTTTGACAGCTTGACAATCATTCAAATCAGCTGGGACGAGACAGAGAGACAGGGCAGCCAACATTTCCTATTCCGGTAATGCCCCCAGAAATTTCCCAAACTTCCACATCAGAATTTCCCTTATTACCTAAACTTCAACATCTGTTTCCCTTTAATTATTGCCTCAACTTCCACATCAGAATTTCCCTTTTTACCTCAACTTCTTCATCAGAATTTCTCTTTTTGTCTCAATAATTCCCTGTTTACTCTTTGAACTTTGATGGTCCGGTAGAAATTTCCGTTTACACAATCTCTATATAATTTCCCTGTATGAACTTCAAAATTCCCCAAAACAAAGAAAATTTCCTGCACCTGGCAACATTTTCTATTCATTCATACCTCATACAAGGGCTGCCAACTTATTTACCCTTGCCAAAGTTGCGATAGACAGTGAATAGGTTTCCTATTCATTCATAATATAAACCCTGTAATATCAATTATTAATATCTCATCTACATTCATTATTCTATCATCCGTATGTTTGCATATATGAATACTAGTGCGCAGTTGATGTTCATTGTCACACAAAGTGCAAAGTCGCATACAAAAATACCTGAGTAGTTGCATATACTATGCATGGGTAGCAGGGGAAGAACCAGAAAGAAATGTTGTACCACTATGGAGGAGAGTCGGGTCAGCACACAATCTTTTAAGACTTGAGGAAGACTGTGTGAATTAAATGCTTTTTCGAAGAAAGCCACTGGTGAAAGATGTCTTTTCACAATTTCACATTTTAGCTAATGGCCAGCTGCGGGTGAAGTCAGTTGACTCTCCTCACTGTCTTCTGCTTTATTAAGTAATCATACAAGTAAATAGGCTAATCTATATCCTCGTTTGCTTCTTGGAGTTGTTTATATGTATTCTCTACTCCATATGGATATTTCTGTTTTATTCTCTGTCCCAGGTATAACCCTCTAGTCCTTATATTGATTTGAGAATGAAATTAAGACCACCCTAGTCCTGGAAGACCCCATAGAAATGGGAGAAATGTACGAGAGGTGGGACAGCAAGCACGAAGGAAACTGAAGGAAAGGAGGGACAGTTGAAGAATTGAAAGTATGTGGCTGCATATGGGGCCAAAGGAGTTAGAACCCAGAACCCAGAACCCCGGGGGTCTACTCCTACTGAGTACAATTTTACTTATTCGCCATGCTTATTGTGTATAGCAGTGGTTCTTAAACTGGGGGGTGCCAGAAGCATCCAGGGGGGCGCGAGCAGGGTTTTGGTAAATAATCTGTGATGTTAATTATTGCAAAATTGCCAAAAACGTTACCATTGTTTCCACAAGTTTATCTCTCTCTCTCTACCATAATGGGCACAAATTTACAAAAATTTTGAACCCAAACCCCCCAGCTGATACGGCTTGCTTTGCTCACCACCCCACCCATACCATAAGTGATTTTAAATTCATAGTACAGTACAGTATACTGTTTGGTAAATATTTTAAGGGATAGTGGGGCACGGGATCTATACATAATGCAGAGGGGGGCGTGAGGCAAAAAGTTTAAGAACCACTAGTGTATAGGTATGTACGGTACAGTACTTGGAAAATGCCTTTATTACTGCTTAATTTTGTCCTATATGGCAATTTATTTTCCATTTCCTTAATCTGTAGCCTATTTACACTACTTGACTGAATTTTATCCTTTAATTGTTTCATTATCTTGTACCATCTTATTTCCAGATGCTCTATAAAGAATTGAAGATGAGAGAAGACTGCCCTAGGCCTGGAAGACCTTGTAAGAGTTGGACAAAGGAAAAGGTGGAGGGGATTTATTTTTATTATAAAGTGAACAAGCACAAAGTAACTTAGAGGGGTGACTGGACAAAGGAAATAGAAGGAAAGGAGGGACACCGGAAGAATTGAAAGGGAATTGCTGGGGAACTGAAAACCCTTAAAGTATTGCCCACAACATCACAAGCAATACCCCATGACAGGAAACTACTATACTGTACACTGTACAGTATATGGTAAGCTTCCCAGAAGTTGGTTAGGAATGATCGAGGCACAAACCCTCTGCCTCCAGAGTGATTTCACAAGAGTTCAGTGCTAAATTGCTCTTCCTAACCTGTCTACAAAGTAACCCAGTAGCAACCATGCAGTGCCAAGGATAAGTGAGAGTGGAGGTGACCATCAAGTGCAGAGACCCTTGGTGTGAAGCAGGTAACACTGCTGTTGCTGTTAGGTTGTACAGTAAAGTCTCTCTCATTCTGGTTGTTATTTCTTTCATGCACTCTTGTATCCGAGTTTCCCCATTTATTTTATTTATTCATTTCGCATCCTCTTCACCTCCTCCATGAACGCTGCCACTCGGTCAGGCTGTAGTTCTCCACGCCAGCTGTAATTAGTGAAATAATACATTCCATCATGCTTGAGTGTTACAGTCTGGAACTAAAGTCTGCCATAAATTCTTCTTTATTTCACTTTACTCTGAACTGCCTTTAAAATGTTTCCACTATGGTATACCCTAAAACATTCTTAGATACTAGACATACATCTTTGTATCCCCTAACTACCATTAGAGGAGAGTAAAGGAATGATCTTCGAGAAAAGTTCTGATGAACTTAAACTCTTAACATACAGATAGGTATTCTAAAACTTGTGGAAAGGCAATTTTACATTGTGAGTACACAAAATGTGAGAATTAATACAGTACTGTACAGTATTGTCCTTGAAGTTGATCCCACTAGCATTTAATAGTTTATAGTATTATGAAAGTATAGCCTGGTCAGGTCCTTGGATGGCAATCAAACTAGCCATCTATTTCTCTATCAACTTACCTACCACTAGACTTGAAGTGTGAGCCAACAATGAGTCCATGTGCATCATTGAACTTGTGGACATTCTTTGTGGTAACTCCTGAACCTACCAGTACTGGTAGGTCCACACATTTTGCTACATCTGAAAGTAAGAGGTCAGGTGAGGTCAATCAAGGGAAAGAGAATAAAACAAAGAGATAATAACATTAGTGAAGTGAATAGAGTGATATTGAGGGTAAAAGAAGACCACCCTAGTTCTGGAAGACCCTGTAGGTATGGCTGGACAAAAGACAGATGGGACACCCAGCATGAAGGGATGAGGTAACTTTTAAAGATATTATGAAAAGATAAATAAAATTAAAAAACTATATTTTTCATTATTCTGTAAGTATTCTTAGTCACTATAATCCCACCTCTGACATCATCCTCATCTGCTTCTTGTCCAGTGGCTGAGCCAGTCACAATCACTCCATCGGCCAAGAAGAATTTTGCTGCCAAAGCTGTGTCCACTAAACTCACATCTGCTGTTATGGAATGTGCACTGAAATGGAAAATTGCAGAATGTAACAAAATATTACAGATTGTAACTTTCTACAATGAAATGAACAAAGAAAAAGTGTCAATAATATAAAAATAGTGTTTCACAATTTTTCCTCTTAAGTAAGTTGGGAAGGAAAATCTCATGAAAGCAAAAGCAGCCATAAACAAACAACTTATTGTCCCCATAAATACAGTATACAGCACAGACAATAAATAATGAATGGTGAACAGCGAGGCATATAAGAAAACCTTTCAAGAAAGGGAATGCTGGCAGTGGAGATAAGGGAGAAGATAAAGGAGGAGTACTGTAAAATTCATGTAAAAAGCAAGTCAAGATGTTGATGAGGAAGAGCAAAAAGAGAGCAGATGAGGAGTCAGCAGAAAACCGAATGAAAATTTTTGGATTAAACAAAACTGTTAAATTTATTAGGAGAAAAGTAAGGAAGGAAGGAAGTGAAGCAAAGACTGGAAATGTGAGACTGATAAGCAACATCAGTGGATGATTCAAGCACGTTTCTTTTAAAAGGCAAGATATAACATGGAATGAGGAATTATTGACAACACTATCTAATGAAAGTATCGGACTGTGAACAGTTATACAAGATTAAATGAGTGTCACAATACTATTACTGTTGTAAGTGTTGTGCAATAATAATAAGGGAATAAAATGGTCTGTAATAAGCATAGAGAGGTATGTCTGCTGAGTAAGCTTTTCTAGACAAGGTGGAAAGGAGTGTTGGTGGAAAGAATCATTGAACACACTGATGGTATGCAAGAAGTACAGCAATGCAGGATTATGCAAGTAAGTATTTTAATAATAATAATAATAATAAGTGGGTTAAAGGTTAAAGGTTAAAGGTCCGCCAATGAGTGGCAGTCAATGGGACAGAGTGTATCACACACTATGTGTATGAAACACAACTATAGCACGCATCACAAGGATGATGAGTGGCCCAAAGACCTCTCCACCCACGTGAGACCCGAGTCAGCTTCAGCTATGGCTGCGTAAGCAGGAAGACCTCAGACAGCTGACTCAAACCCCCCACCCCCTGCTCACAGGGGTGGTAACCTCTGGCATCAGTGAAAGATTTTTATCGTGTCCCGAGCAAGGATCGAACGCTGGGCCGCAGGATTGCAGCCGCAGACTCTAGCACTGTGCTAGCCAGAAGATAAGAAGGAAACTAGGAATGGTAATGGAATATAACTAGAACAAGGAACAAAGCTGAGAAGTGAAGTACAGTGTAGACTGTGGAGTATGTGGATCAGGCTTTTCTACTCATAAAATGCATTTCCCTACAGAGAAAAACACTGCCCAAACATATACAGACCTGTGCTTTTTCTTTATATCAGTCAACACCAAGACCTGTTCAGCCCCAATCATCCGTCGGTAACGCAGCAGAGACCCAGCACATCCATCCATAAGACCTTCATCTGCCACGTGTGAGAAGACAAAGCACTCAGCACGGATGAATTGAAGCTCAGATGCCTGGCTTACTGCAAGGGCCTGTGTATTCCCTCCTGCTAAGATCTACGATGGAATGGATTGGATGAAAATATGAAAGTGAATGGAAGGAAACTAGGAATGGTAATGGAATATAACTAGAACAAGGAACAAAGCTGAGAAGTGAAGTACAGTGTAGACTGTGGAGTAACCTAAAGGGAGGAAAATGGGTAGTGTAATAAACTTTGATAGGAACAAAATGACTAAATACAAAGATGGCTATGACATGAAATGCATCCTGCCAAGCTAAGCCATACAAGCTATGTAGCACACTGAGGCAGTACCATTACATAGGCTGTAAGAGGACTGCATGACAGAGTGCTGATACACAAACTATGGCCATGAAAAGTTGGTATTATATTAATTTAAAAAAATTAACAGTGAGAGCAGTACTGTAGTTATGGATATGCTAAAACATTAGTGTGGACTCAAGAAAAAAAGGAGTAAATATGAGTAAAGTCCATGTCCCTGGGAAGTCTGTCTCTCAGTACTGTACTGCACAATACACTACTCTGTGACACATAATGAAAAAAGCAGTACAACATGATTAGATAAGATGAATGAAACTATTAAACATTGCTCCTTATCAATAAGAGTCAAAATATTAATTTCCACAGTCATTAAATCCCACCTACAAAATCATTTTTATTTACTGTATTGTTTATCCATAAAAAATAATAAAAGTTAAAAAAGAGCTAACCTGGACACCACAAGGAATGTAAGGTGGAAGGACACACCGCACCTCCCGACACACCCGAGTCATGGCTGCCACAGTCTCTGGTCCTAGTGTTATCCCTTTAATGTAAGGTACATCACTCATGTTCTCTACTAACACTCCATCCTGAAAAGAGGATGAGACGAGGTCAGGTGTAAGGAGAATAATTAGGGAGATGTTGGGAGCTAGGGTTAGGTGTACCTAACAGATGCTGGAGTTGGGTAGAACTAGTGGAATGACTAGAAAGAATACATTTACACCAGGATAACAGCTAAGGTAATAATTTTCCTGTTTAGGGATATAACTTTGAAAGGTGAACAAGGAAAGGAGAGACAGTTGAAAAGCTAAAAGAGACTGACTTACGGTAAAACTGGAGTGCATTAAAAAGCCTTTTTTGTACAGTATATACACCTACATCTTTGGATGCAAAAACCCAATACAGTACTGTATAATAATAATTTATGGTGGTCAGGTAAATGTGAGAAAGCAGGAATATAGAATTTTGTTTTAATATATGAGGGCAGGTGATATCTGTGGTGGTGTACTAAGTGGAGGAGTAGAAGGATTTGCAGTATATCTAAGGACAGAGGGTAGGGTGTGGTGAATTGAGTGGTGGGGTAAGGTGTTGGGTTATATTCACAGGAAAGGTAGGAAAATGGGGTGAATGTGGTGGCAGTGTAATGAAGGAAGGTTTGGTAGTCTGGTGTGATGATAGCCAGTTTTATATGATTTGGGAAGTTAACCCTAGTAGTGCCAAGCTCTTGGATGTTTTCCTGTCAATGCGACCATACAGTCAAGGAAAACATATATTAAAGTGAGCATATTAATGGGCTATGGTTTAACAGGGTGAGGTTGCTTAGATAAGATAAGGTTTAGTTAGTTGGTTCTTGGAAAGATGAAGTGTACTTTAGTAAGAAATGTTAATTTGGCTATTTTCTGGCAAGGCGAGGTTCACTCATGGGAAGTAAAATATGAGGAGCTTTACTTGAGTCACAGGAACACTCACCACACCTGCCTCTGCATACACATGGGCCTCTTCACATGCCAGCCCCACCAACTCTTCAATGCTGTGCTGGTTCAGTGGTGTTCCTGGTATACAAACACTTTCTCAACACAATATTCATAGCTTTTACTTCTTATTGGATGGCAGATATATTTTTCATCATATTGAACTTCATCTCTCACATACTCTTTTTCCCATACATGGCAATTCCACATTTCTCTCATTAGGCTACATGGTCCATCCTTAAACACAGCTCCTAATCTATCATAGAAAAAAGAGAAGAGTGTGCAGTCTATGATAGTCCACTGCAAAAAACAAAGCTCTCCATTAAGGGAGAATATAGCCAATCCCAGAATTCTATCCATGCTGACTTAGGATGAACTGAATAGAGCATGTGTAAGAAGAAATAGGGTGTTTGTGATATAGCATGAGTATCTTGTGTCTGCATGCTGTTAGGTGAACAGGGATATAGGAGCATAGAAAAATTGACCAACAGTTCCCAGCCTGGAAACTGAACTAAGGACCTCTTGCATGTAAGGTGAGAGTCATAGTCATTAGACCACTTGTGCTCCCATCCATATCAACTACTGTACTCTCTAAATCAGAACCCTCTCTCCTTTCACAAAACATCCACACAACTTCATGCAAATAAATATGAGAAAGTTACCCCACTGAGGAATTGAACCATAACTTAGGTCACCAAATGCGAGACCAGGGATCCAACCACTAGACCTTTGTTTCACATATACCGTACAGGACTAAGGTTCAATTCCCAAGTGGGGTACAATATTCTAACTCTCCTACGGACAAACTTATACAATCTCCAATATTTCCATTTAGAATGAATCTACTTTCCATTTCACTTCTCCTTCCTTTAGGGTCTCTACTCTGACCTACCTGGCAAGGCTTTGACATGCACCATGCCAATTACTGCCCCTCGAGACTGTCGGAAAAGCCGCTGGAAAGTGGAGAGTGCCATCCTGGGAAAGGGAAAAAGAATGTGAGGTGAAAAATTAAAATACTTCTTTATAAGAGCTCCACCCAGAATAAAGGACATTTTCAATTTCATTACCTAAGGTCACACTCGCATCCAAGTCCCTTTTCAAGCCCACGATATTCTCAGCCCACCTCGCAAGTTAAAAACACACTATAAAACAGTGCATTCTGAAAACCTTGAGTCGAAGGGCTGATTCCACAGTGGCTTTGGTTAAACACACACTTGTCAGTCTTAATTATATCCAACAAACTCAGTCTCCATATCCACAAAATCTGTCAAGTAGTTCCATAGTTTCATAGTGGAGTCATCAAATTCATCCAGTACTTCACTCATTAGTCACTTACATAGTTCAGTTTCTTTCGTTAGGGTGCTCACAAACCAAAACAAACCACTGTGGAATCGGCACTACGTTACAAGACATTATGGACAAGAAGCACCAGTATATTACCACAAGTTCTTACATACACGACTAATTAAAAATGCGGAAAATCTGCATAATAAGAGTTCCACGCGGCAAATATTGGTATTAGTACAGAAGTGGACCTGAATTTAGCAGTGTTGCCAGATCCGGCTGGGTCCTAGTATTTTACCCCTGTCATTTATTGTACTTTATCATGATTATTTCCCGGTAGTTTGACCAGGTTAGGTCCCGGTAGTTTGCCCAGGTTAGGTCCCGGTAGTCTGATGCGGTCTAGGTTAGGTTAGGTCAGGTCAGGTAAGGTCAGACTAATTTCAAAATGCCCCATTTGAATATGCCCTATCTTGGAAACGGGGCATTTGAGGAAGAAAAACCATAGAAGAAAAGTGGGTAAATATTGAATGAATTACCGTTATTGCGTACGTTTTTTCTACCTTCATTACCCACTTATTTAGACCATTCTAAGACTATTTTCATCAATGGCATTTCCTCCGCAAATGCCCCTTTTCCAAGATAGGGCATATTCAAATGGGGCATTTTGAAATTAGCCTGACCTTACCTGACCTGACCTAACCTAACCTAGACCGCATCAGACTACCGGGACCTAACCTGGGCAAACTACTGGGACCTAACCTGGGCAAACTACCGGGAAATAACCGTGGTAAAGTACAATAAATGACGGGGGTAAAATACTGGCACCCAGCCGGATCTGGCAACACTGCTGCAAAACGGTAATTCTTTCAATAAATACCAATTAGCCTGACCTTACCTGACCTGACCTAACCTAACCTAGACCGCATCAGACTACCGGGACCTAACCTGGGCAAACTACCGGAACCTAACCTGGGCAAACTACCGGGAAATAATCGTGATAAAATACAATAAATGACTGTGGCAAAATACTGGGACCCAACCGGATCTGGCAACACTGCTGCAAAACGGTAATTCTTTCAATAAATACCGAAAAGTGTCTTAGAATGGTCCGAAATAGTGGGTAATGACAGTAAAATATCTATTATACAGTAAGGTCCACTTCTGTACCTTTACCCAAATATTTACAATTTATGTATAGTGATTAGTGCATTACCTTGATAATTCCACAAGTTTTCATCTACCTATCCAACCTGACTACCCTTGTCACTATTATCACTTTTTATCAGCTGAGTGACAAATTTCTCTTCTCTCTTTACAACGGCGATTTTTTTTTTATTATTATTTTTTTTATTTATATATTCGAATCGTTTAGAATTCTAGATATACTAGTATAGTATTTCGGTAAATTTACAGAAGAACTGGGTTCACTATATTGTATATTTTAGTATCATTACCCACTATTTTGGACCATTGTAACTTAGTGGCTCGGGCAGGGTTGCAAGTATGGATACGAAAGTATCCTTTGGATACTTTTTGATGTTACTGATACGTTTTTACGACGCTGGACAAAAGGATACGAAATTGAATGAGGAGGACAAAAATGGATACGTTTTGCTATTTTTATTAAAGAATTGGATACTTTTTAATATTAATTTGCTTACAGTCATTATTTTTTACGAAAAAGTGAACACCAATCAGAACTCATAATTACTATATCTCTCCCAATTGAATGATAGGGTAACTGTTTGGTGAGCACCGAGCGGGGACTCTGAGTAAACACGCCGTGGGCTCGTTGTCATTTATTCATATGTTGTAGTGTAAGTGAACAGTATAATATTATATAAAACTAGTCTTGCATAGCGCTAGTCAAATACAGGCTGCCATTGAGGACATGGAGAAATAAGTGTGCAATATTGTACTATCATAATTTGTGCTTCTTTAGTTTAAAGTTTTTTTTTTTATTAATAGTTTGTATTGCACTTAAATTAAAAATTAATACATTCTGTACAATGACGCTCTTTTGCCCTTTTGGGACGTGTTATTTTTAGGAGTGTAGATTCGCGCGCTCATAGGTTTAAATACTCAAATAAATAATGTTCTTGGAAGACCCAAACAGTAGTTTAAGTTTCGCTCCAAATTAGTAGTGTACAACCCAAGGCCTAGAGATATTTCCCACTGACGTCAGGAAGTTATTTTTACGCAGGAAAACAGAAGTATAGGCCCATGGCCAAGGAATATTCCTTGGCCATGTATAGGCCTACCATTCTCCGTGAGTCCGTCACTGGTCCGTCACCGCCTAGGCAGCAAATAGCAACTTGTTGGCTGCCAACCGTATGATGTCTAAAAAGACGGTAAGAATGATTACTTATTTTAAAGCACATTCCTCATTAACTATAATGCATTTTTTTAAAGAAAAAATATTGGATACCTTTTGGATACTATTTTACATTATTTGGATACGTTTTGTATATTTTGGATACGTTTTTGGATACATTTATATTTTGGCCACTTGCAACACTGGGCTCGGGCCCTCTACATTCTACAGCGCCAATTTCAACCGCCAGCACTGTAGCCTGTAATAAGTGTTTAAGACAGTATTCGGTATTTATTGAAAGAATTACCGTTTTGTAGCAGTGTTGCCAGATCCGGTTGGGTCCCAGTATTTTGCCCCAGACATTTATTGTACTTTATCACGATTATTTCCCGGTAGTTTGCCCAGGTTAGGTTCCGGTAGTTTGCCCAGGTTAGGTCCCGGTAGTCTGATGCGGTCTAGGTTAGGTTAGGTCAGGTCAGGTAAGGTCAGGCTACTTTCAAAATGCCCCATTTGAATATGCCCTATCTTGGAAATGGGGCATTTGCGGAGAAAATGCCATAGAAGAAAATAGTCTTAGAATGGTCTAAATAAGTGGGTAATGAAGGTAGAAAAACCGTACCCAATAACGGTAATTCATTCAATATTTACCCAGTATTCCCCTACTGTTTTTCATGTGATTTTAATATAATTTTATTGTATTTTATCCCATCACATCAATAATCTTGGGGGAGGCAAAGAATTGAGGGTTTGGGTTGGGGGAAAGTATATGTTGTAATAAAAGCAGCAATTAATATAATTATGTGAAATGAAAGAAGGTTGAAAATTTGAGCCAACTTTTTAAAATGACCAAACCTAACCCATTTTTTTTTTAATCAGAATTTGTCTATATTGTACTGATGATATGCCGAGTATAGTTCTATTCTATATTTCACTGATAATTTTGTGATCAAATTCATTCAGACATTACATTTGTCCTCTGTGAAAAGTGAAGGAACTCACTATGATGTGTCTGCTCTGCTGAATGTAGGGCTGTAGGCTATGTAAGAACACTGGTGGTGCTGACAATGGTGTAGTACAGGTACGATTATTCCATAGACAAACAACAGTCATCGTACCGGTACCACACCTTCGTCAACACCTCGGATATTCCTGCATGCCTACCATAGTGTTACCAGCTTTGATCCAGAAAGAGTGGATTATTATCCATCTTGAAGATAAGCAAAACTAAATGAATTTCACCTTTCTCCTATTAGTCCTACGTCCCCATGTGTAATGAATGAACAAAGCAGAGAACTTGAACCTGCTCTTTTCTTCAGAAGTACCGTAAACAGTACAGTACTGTATATAATTCCCATCCAGATATGAAGCTGAAGACTTATGGTATACAGCACAGCTGGAGGTGCTTTCTCCATCCTGAGATATATTTTTGAGAGGAACACCAGATGATGTAGGCTCGTGGTAACTTTATTACCTCCTGCCAAACTGGTCCTGGTTTGTCTCTGCCTGCAATCCTTGTGGGGGGTAATGCAGATACTGTACCATCATGCAACTTCAGTGGGCTATATGGCCAAGCCTATTATGGACTACCTTGGTAGAAGGCATTTCTACCATTTTTAAGTGAGTCATAAGAACAAAAGAGAAAATATAATTATTTCTGGAATATAACTAAAAAAATACTTCAAACAAGTCAGGCTTTATTTACATACACAAATATTGGTCCCACTTGAGTGAACTAGATAATGTCAGTCTAAGGATTCAGTAGTTTCCTTTCTACTGTACAGCAAAATTATGGCTGACATAATACAAAGTCACTAGAAAAATGGGAATACAGTAATCTGTAGTAATCACTGGTGCATTTGGCCATACTTCACTTGTTCTCAAAGTCACTGATATAGTACTAGCTAAATTCTGAGGACTGCAGTTTGGGCTATAAATACACTAAGTACAGTGCATGGCTTTGATTCAGTGTTGATTGAATGCACGAGAAGAATAAAAAGCAAAGCAATTAAATATTACAGTATTTTGTTTGCATATACACTGGCACCTCTGACAGCCTTGCATTTATGATCTTCTGCAGGCTACCAATTTACCCTTAACATGAACTTTACCTACAATGGAAAGATTACATTTTACAAACATTGCCAGTGAAATTGATGCAAAGAATATATATATTTAAATATTATATCATAAATGCAATGTATTTGTGTATCGTAATAAAAATTTTGAGATGTATTGTCATACAAAATATTTTCCGTGGTTCTTTTGCTGTTAATATCATCAATGTTTTTCTAAACATACATTACAGAATTGTCACTGTTCTGTGGTACAGAACATTTAGATTATTGTACTGTAACTCCATTTCTTAAACTGTACAGTTCATTACGTACAGTATTTTACACACATAACATTCACATCTGACATGTTGCATGTAGAGAAGCACTGCAAATACAGCAACTATTTTTATTCATATTCCCCATGTCTGAATTGACACTAATTTTCATTCAATATATAGCAATTTCATTAAATGGTTGATTACAAGAATAATTATAAAGGTAGTGGTAAATACGTATGCTATTATTCCCATTCACATTACTCAAGGATGTACACCTGGGCACCATTGACATTCCTTAATCTATCCTTCACTATCTTTACCAAAAGAAAGTTTGCTGATGTTACAATTTGAATTTATAAATATTTTTATTTTGTTTTTACATTTAATTGAGTTTGTGTCATATGATATATAAAAGTCTTTTAAATACTTAAATCAGAGAAAAGAATGCCAAACATGCAGATGAAAATGGATTTCTAATGATTCTTAATTAATATTTACGAATATAGTTAATAATTTTATCCGTATAGGCTAATGACGGAATTCATCCCATGTCTGAATTGGCCACACTGATATTTTGCATTTCATTTGTGTTTTTTCTTCATTCAAGTATTGATTACTGTATAAATGGTTATATCAAATATCACCAATACTTACCTTGGGCAGATCCAAAACAGCTTAAAAAAACAAACAAGGTGTGAGTACTGTACATGAATGAAGCTCTGTTCAAGTAATGATCATGCTAGTGCCCATGGTTCTTGGATTATATTATTATTTCCACAGTGTATCATGTAAATATTCCTGGAGTATAGATTTAATTTTGGGGTGGTAGTTTGGGTCATTTGGTGAACATGGGTGTGTGTATTATATACCAGCCATATATAGTGCACAGTGATTTTTTAAGCAGAATTTTTAAAGGGAAACTGCACAGTATAAGGAGAGAAATGTGATATGTTTTGTGTCTTGGTACCTGTTTACAATACGGGTGGTACCGGTACAGTTGCGCACCACAATCCCTAGCCCACCTGAATCGAAGCTCGAGAGCTGGAGCATGAGGTTTCTAGATGACAGCCCACCCAAAGCCTCCATTGGTTCGAAATGTGTGTGGCCTCGTGATAGTTTGGGTGGGCTGTCGTCCAGAAACCGCCTGCTTCAGATCTCGGGCTTTGATTCAGGTGGGCTAGGGACTGTGGTGAGCGACTCTACATATCATTCAGTAATTATATGTTGCCTTGCAGTGTCCATGAGTGGAAGAACCATTCTCCACTGAATCCATGTTACAGTATAATCCATTTGTTGTTATGAATATACAAACTAATGAGATTTGCCTGTATCACAGCCATGGATATCATATGTACATAATCCTATAGGCCTATGCCACCTATTCCTTAAGCACCATTAAAACAACCCCATTTCAATACACTGTCTAGTTGTTTTCCAAATTTTATTTTGTATAAGTGGTTTTATCAACGGACGTGTAGCTGTTGCACTCTGGAAACTACTCTTTACGACATTAGATCACTGCTCTAGTGTCTAGGTATGATATTTTTTTTGCAAAATCAGGTCAAGATTTGCACATCTTATCAATCAGAAATGGTTTCTTAATTGCTTGGCAACAGGGAAAACTTGACTCCTCTTAGAGACGATGGTGCACTGTGACACACATCCCAGATTGTTAGGATGGTTTGTAGCTCTACTGCTCTTTAACATGGGGTCTAGAGAGTAACTTTCTCTGAAGAGGAGTGTTGGTAACCTGGTTGCAGGCCATGACTTGTTTTCAGGCATTCTGAGTACTCCGTGAGAAAACTGTAGTACTGTACAGTTTAGCAACATGTTAGCAACACTGCCTTTAGGGTTGGGAGCAAGCCACACATACTGTACCCTTCTCTCACAGTGGTTTTTAGCTCTTATTATGGTAGTTTTCTAGATATCAGTTATTCTATAAATTATTACTTTATACAGTATAGTGTTCAGTACTGTACTTGCATTACAGTATAATATGAGAAACACATAATAATATTAATGATGCTGCATGTTTACACGCTAGCTCTCCAGAGCATGCTTATCTTGTTTCAAGTTGTTTTGCCTTTCCGTTCTTCTGTTTTCTTCCTCACCTCACATTTAAGCTCTATCACAACTATAAAACATCTACAGTATACTGATTTCAGTATAAAACACTGTAGATATGCTCCCCTTCCCCTCTTCAGTTTGACACCAGCAGCCCTCCTCACCAGCGTCTTTTAATTGATTGCCCTGGATTCAAGCTACTTCACAGATGACCTTCCCATCTTTCTTCCCATGGCCAACCTCCCTCTTTGACAAACCTCCTTGGTGAGTGTCCTACATTTACCCTCCCACACATCAAGCATATGACTTTACATGACTTTTATCTCATTTATAACGCAATTTCTAGTTTCACTTTCCCCTTTCCCTCTACCACCCTCATGCTGGCTCTCGCACCAAAAAATCCCCTTGGGCTTGGTGCTAGTTCCCATTGTTATAAAAATATTATTAATAAAACTTGCATAAAAGAGAGTTCTGCTTTCACAAAGAATATATAATGTCTAGATGTGAAGACAGTGGTAACTTAGCAATATGGCAGCAAATGAGCAATTCAAATGAATGTGATAGCTACTGTACCTGCATGTTTTAAATATTGTAATGCAACCTATAGTAAGTCATTGAAAGTTGTAATACATGTGTTAAATATTAATTAAAGTATTTAAACATTATAATAATTAATTTTGATAATACAAATAAAATACCAGTATTTACTAATTGATCATTTTACTAAATATAAAAGACAGTATAAATAAAGGTACCATACAATGCTAAGTACAAATACACATGATGAAATAAAGTACAGGCACTGTACTACAGTATACCGACAGTAATGTGAAATTACTTATTCCACAAAGTGCTCTCTTGGCACAATATCAACCCAAAACAATGTCTGCTGATGTAAAGTAGCGATATCTATGTCTTGATCCCATATTTGACTGGATGAGTACAATACCTAATTAAATGTATTTCCTTTTCAGTATTCAAGAACAGGAATTGGGTAAGCTGCTGATAGTTCTTGGCTAGAAGAGAGTATGGATAAGTTGTGAAGTAAGTGACTGTATTGTAAGATGTAGCTACCATGTTCTGTAAATTATGATAGTACAGTCAGCTCAGCTAATACACATATTTTTATAATGCGATTTTCCTCCTATGCATGGCAGGGTCCAGACTAAGAATGAGAAGTTACAGCACGACCAGAAAACCCATAGCATGGATTAAGAGAGGTGAAGTTCAATGAATCTGATTAAAGAGTCTTTTACACAGTGATAATCTCCCCTAGCACGAGTGTGGGTGTCCATAAGAGGCAATGAGACTCAGTGTTGATGGCGAGCCTGATTCCTTGAGTAATCTTTCCTCGCCGGGCACTAAGTGTTGTGAAAACGCACACTATACAGGGCAATTTGTTTTGTGTGTGTGAATCTCTACCCCTGTCATGATGCTAAGTACAGTATCAATATGAAAAATGAGGGTATTTATCTAGACTATTGCCAGTTTGTAGCAGTGTTGCCAGATCCAGATAGGTTCCAGTATTTTGCCCCAGTCAGGTCCTGGTACAGTACTTTACCACGGTTAGTTCCCAGTAGTTTGCCCATGTTAGGTCCCAGTAGTTTGCCCAGGTTAGGTCCCGGTAGTCTGCTGCGGTCTAGGTTAGGTCCCGGTAGTCTGCTGCGGTCTAGGTTAGGTTAGGTAAGGTCAGGCTAATTTGAATATGAAAATGGGGCATTTCTGAAAAAATGCCATAGAAGAAAAGTGTCTTAGAATGGTATAAATTAGTGGGTAAAGGTAAAAACATTGTAATAGAAAATGGCAATAGAATAGATAATAACCAAAAAGAGGTATGGCAAGGATGTTAGAGAGAGATGGTAGAGTGGAGGTGATTCATGTTGTTGAGTAGCTACTGAGTGACTTCTTATGATTAGAAGTGTGTGTGTGTGTGTGTGCTTTTTCACAATGGGGACAGCTGACTAGGATGGCAAATGCATTTGTTAATGGCATACAGTACCAATTATTCTTTCTAAAAGTTTCTTTTTTACAGCTTAATCAAATGATTAAAAATATATTTTGTAGTTATTGCATATTAAAATTAAAAGGAAATGTCAGAACAACAGCTAGTGCACATTTTTGTTATTTGTATCCTTAAATCAAGGGAATTCATTACCGCTGATGCTCGATTCTCCTCATGGATTCTGTAATCAACATCTCATTGCTGAAACCTTATTTATTATTAATCCATACGCCTATATACTGTACCATATACTTTTTTCATTAATCCAGGAAAGTCACAGGGAATCAAGAAGGGATAAACCAAGTTAGATGAGCAATACATCAGAACCAAGGTTATCACTGATGGGGGTATCACACTTGCTACGCAAACAAGGTTTGGATGGCATTGGCAGATCAAAGGCACCATAAACCAGGGTTGGTGGCATTTTTTTAATACAACAAAATAAACACCTAATACAAAAAATACGATGTCGATATTTTACTGTTTACAGTACATGTTCTCTTTACACACAGCCCCTGCCTACATGAGTGTGATAACTCCAGTTCAGTATGCTCCAGAACATTGCACCATTATTTGCGGAGCAAGTGTGAAACTCCCTTAACTGTGCACCATCAACACACACAGCAACACAGACGTGACCACAAATATAATGATTACTTATAGTAAAGCACTGTATTACAGTACTCAGTTTTATTACTACAGGGTATTGCAATATAATGTATACACTCCTTGATAGATAAAAACTCATTAAATTTTTCTTTTTCCTTACAAGTGTAACTGATTTGAAGTGATGGCAAAAAGTCGACTAAGTTTTGAAAAACAGAAATTTATCTTAGTATTACGGGATGTGCAAAAATGTTAAGGAATAACAAAATCAAGCTTCCATTCCATTTTGAAACACATTCATTGGAAAAGTATTAAGCCAACACTAATCCATGCCCTCAATAAAGATGATCCTAATTGCAGGACTGTTTTGCAAGTGGTATCTGGCAAAATTTGCACAGGATACAGATTTTCCAAGTAAGAATGACTGGAATGATGAGGCAACGTTAAAGGTAAATGGCTTAATTTATTGCCACAATTGCACCTACCTGTACTGGTCTACTGAATGGCCCATGAATAGTTGAACACCATTTAAACCCACCAGGGGTTTCAATGTTTGGTGTACTGTAAATAGACCATTCCTTTTCGATAAGACTGTCATTGGTACCGATTATCTGAAATTATTGCAGGAGTCTGTCATGGCACTCATTGGGAAAACTTTAAAAAATGAGGATTTTTACTTTCTGCAAGATAGAGTACTTCTAACTCTCATTGTGATGTGAGAGACTATCTTGATGAATATGTGATAAACAGACAGCTTGGGTGAAGAGGTAGTACCAAATTCCCCTTACCTCTTGTGGCGATATGTTAAAGTTCATTAGTTTACGCTACAATTCCGGCTCCAACCAATAAGTTGAAAGTGGCAATTGAAAATTAATGCACCCAACTTCCAACTGAAATGATTCTTGATGTTTTTAAATCCATCTTTCCACATTATATGCAGTGTCTGGACCAATTGATGATCAGTTCAAACAACTACAATAAATTTGTACATCAAATGGTATATACATTTTATTGACACACCTGGTATTATTAATCATACACCACATTGTCTAACATATTAATTTTTTTTTTTCTTATGAAGTTTAATAACTAAAATGGGAGGACATGTGGTGGTAAAAATTGGGATTTATGTTTATGGAAAATTGTGAATTTGGCCTGTAGCCTAACAATACAGTACAGTATATAGTAAAGCTTGTTAAAAGTAACCATAGCACAAAATTTGTATTATGCAGAATGTAGCCAGGACCACTTATCTTTGTAATAGCCAAGCCGACTGTACTTCTTAAGTTCACCTTATGAATGCTCAAAGACTTGAGCAAAATATAAAAAGAAGAGCACAGTAGAAGAGCCTTAACAGAGAAGGGGACAAGTAAGATGAGTTTCTCCCTGTTTCAACAAATGGTCATCTGTAAACTGTTACAGTATATTCAGTGGAGAGAATAGTTCCTCATTTACTTCATATTTCTAGGAATGTGAGGTTCCTAGGAATGTATTATACTGTAAGTCACCTTTACTGTATGTTATCCCCAGTTCCTACAAGTTATTTTAAATGAGTGGATATGATAATACATTCCCTAGGAATATTTACTTTTCCTTCAACTTTATTTTTTATTTTTTATTTCCAAAGGATAAGGTTTTATCATGATTATATTTTCTGAGATCACTATGAGAAAAGGTCGAGCACTGTAAGGCGGTACTGTACTGCATTACAACTAAGCTTTATTTTCCCAAGCATTCGTAAGGCAACACAGTATCCATATTGAGTAGCCTAACATATGGGGCACTCTTATACACAAGCCATCACTGACAAATGTGTGTGTGTGTGTGTGTGTGTGTGTTTTAGCCTGTTGGCTAAATTACATTTTTATATATATATATTAATATATACTGTATACAGTGCTGTATATAAACATTATAAAAACACTTTACAAAAATAATTCAATATCTGCTATATAAAATGCACCAAAGGAGATGAACAGATATCACAAACAAAGCAGCGCGCAGACCCAAACAGCTGGGAAAAATTATACTGTATATAGATAAATTTTTTCTTTAAAAAGAAAAAAGGCCTTTAAATTCCTTCATATTCATGAAAGCACTGGTAATGAAAACAGTAAGTACATAATATACCATATGCAATTATGGTTAAACAAATTATTGGAGATTCATTAATGCACTCCTCCAACTACAGAACTTTTTGTTCTCCCAAATGCACCACATTACTGTACTTACTGTATTCTGTCCTTTATGACACTTATACTCTTATCAATGATAACTGACAAAAATAAAAAGGAACAGTAATATGATACTTGGAACAATAATGTAATCAATGAAATTTCCATTACTTACTGCATCTTTAAATATATGAAAACTTGATTTTACATTAAAAAGTATAGGAAAATAAATCACTATACTGTACAGACATTTTTTGGGAAAATATTTTCTTTCTTACTGCAATAATGGATCTGCCATGATTTAAAAAATTAAATTATAATATGAGTGAAATAAAGTGCTATAACATTATCCCTCAACTTGCTTAAGGCCTGTGTGACTCCAGCACCATTAAGAACACCTCAATATACTCATCAAACCATAAATACAAAATAGACGCATCACCGACTCCAATGAACACAAGACTTAGATATTATCTGTTTTTGAGGCAACTCATTCTAAGCTTATGAAGACTAGTCTGTTGCCAACAGCTATAAGTTGGATGTATTTAAAAGGCCCAGAGTACAGCAGTAGTGATGTACACATAGTCAAAAGTCCCATCACCTCTCCTTACTGATGGTGAATATTAAGAGATGCTAGTGACATGATGAATATCCAAGTTCATCACTAGACAAGAAAGAATACAGGACTTCTGACTGTGACTGTACCTGTAACTTACAAAAGGGAGATAAAGGCAGTCAGAATCATACTTACATGGTTTCCAAAACAACTGTGAGCAGGGATGTTGTGGCAGAGCACAGGCATGGAATGGGTATATTAAGCTGTACGTCCAACCCCAAAGCAGCCCGTCACTCGCACTTCGCAAAATTTTAACCAAATAGAATGTACAGGTATTTATAGAAATATTTCTTTCTCTATGATATAATTTTGTTGTTTTCACACATGACACTTTCAGTACTTTTAAAAGCAGCAGCAATGAGAGGAATATTTTCAATGTTATTTAAAAACCCCTGCTGTGCTTCACTACAAATGGAACAAGCTGCTAGGATGGCAAGCCTCTCACTCTAAAATAAACATGGATCTCACTGCACAATGAACATGGATCCCACAAGAAAAAATATACAAGAATAATATTGTTAAATACATACTGATCTTGCTGCTAGCTTAACACTTGTGTCACCACCACATACTGTATATTATAATTGTCCTGTTATATGTCCAGGGAACATGACCACTTCACTGAGATGTGCAGCCTAGAAATCCCCTTTCCTCACACACATGTTTGGCTCTCTTGCACACATGATGTCTCCCCTCCACAAGAAGGGAGCATTGGAGTCCCCTCTTGAGGTACCTCCTGCATGCTAGCTTCTCCAGAGGTGCTTGGAAGCATGCTTGTCTTCTCTCCCTGGTTAGCTGAGAGCATAGGAGTAGCTTCCTGGGGTGTCACTATAGTGATAGAAGACGTTGTGGGTCGCATTTCAGCTGATAAAAGCATGGAAGCTGGGGATGAACAGGATGGGGAGGGTGACGAGTGTGATGGGGAAGGAGGAGGAGGAGGAATCTGACACAGCTCTCGAGTATCAACTTCCCTTTGTATGGCTATACCACAAGGCTCGTCCTCCTCTGTAAAAGACACGTTCTTGGCCATGTACCACACACACACATCAACAAAAAACGCCAACAGCATAACTGCCCCCGTCATGCCTGCAAACAAAGTACAATTTTTATTAGTGCTGTACAGTCTGTATTACTCTTCTAATACCATCTACAGCATTATACCTAAGGTGGCTGTGAGAAATAACTACAGTATTCATGAAAAGTACCCTCAATATCTTTCATAACATGACTGACCATGGAAGAACATTCTGAAGGCATCGGAGTCATAGAGTTGACATGCACCCGCCTTCCTACAGGTCCTCTTCCACTGTATACATGCAGAGTCCACTACTGCACCATAGATAATTGGACATGGAACATTGCCTGGAATAAAGGAGCACTTTGAGTGGAAGAAGTATTTGCTGCAAGGTAATGATCACATAATCCTTCAAACACACACATTAGCATCAAGTATTAAAGTAACAGATAAGTAGTGAAGAGGGATGCAGTGTTATTAATCCTTTGGGCTCAGGAGATTTCTCAAATGTGCATAAAATGTTCTGGTATTTGCCAGAATATATTAAAAGTATATATTCCTGGTCTAAATGGTTACATAAATGAGAAATTCAGTAATTGAGTAAAGTAATTCACTGATTTTAATAACATAATGCTATTGGCTATAGGCAGTGCTATAATGCAAGTTATTACATATTACTATACCACAGACACTGCTTATAGAATTACTGTAAGAATTTTGCAACTGGACACAGATTATTTAATGTGATTTAGGGTTCTGAAAATTTCCTCTGGTAGATGATGCAGGCAAAAATTAATAGGAAATACTTATGGAACCATGATACACAGTTATACAAGATATCTTTTATATATTTGAGATACATTTCTCGATAGTTGTTGTTGAAGTTCCTCAAGCTGTCTGGCCGAGCAGCCCAGAGCTCCTGAGGAAGGCCATGGTCTGAACCGGGCTTTACCACAATGGCCTCAGTGAATGTATGTTGTGTTGTTGGCGAGTGTTGTTGTGTGCGTTGCAGTTTTCCATAATGTGTTTAATAGAATGGGGTGCTGTGTTGCATCCCCGACAGCTATCTACAATGGCTTCATCTAGCTTCTTTTGATATGTCAGAAGGGCCGGGTGGTGGCCACATCGCAGCCTGGCCAGGTGGACTCTGTCCTCAAGGGGAAGGGAGGATTCTGATGGGTGGATGTCATGGGGTCGTGCATGCAGCAGGGTGTTGTTCTTAAGTTTTTGGATGGATTGATGAGTGATTTGGGTATGGATATGTTTCTGCAGATTGGTTTGGAGTGGGCAGGGTGTAAGAGATGATAGCATTTGTGAAATATATTTCAAACTCCGTCAGCTGTCCCAAACTTTGACAAATTCACATACATACAATGTATATATACAATACAATCTCATTTTAACTATCATTTGAATGTTGTTAACCATTCAAAAATCTTTGTACAATATTACTTCATTACCATTAATAACCCACTAGATCCCCAGTGTTATCCCTCTAGTAGGAAGTACCATATTATAACAGTAGCATACTCACTCAAAAGGCCAATGGCAACAGATATAAGACCAAGTGCCATGGCCTTATCCTTGGGATGAACACAGCGGAGAGTTACAAGCATTCCTCCCACCTCTGATGTGGAGTGAATCAGCACAAAAACTGAGAAGATGATGACGTACCTGATAATATATAAAAAATAATTAGTTGAAGATGGTGAACTTAAAACAGAAACAATGTATTATGTAGATGAAGAATACCATTTAAGTACAGTACTGTATTGTGATGTGACGGGTAATTTTGAAATTAGAAATAGTTACAAAACTGGCATATAGGTTTATTCCATTTGTATGGTGTCTAGAATCCGACTGTGAGCAAAGGGAAAGTTGAGTTGCAATATTTTCTTTGTTTCTAAGATTACAACTACCTATATAGTAACCAATATTTTTTTTGTGCAAGGAGGAGTAGCTCAGGGCACTTATGCTTATGAAAACTGCCAATCTCAAAGGAAAACTGCATACTGTAGAATAAAATATTTAATACAAATAGAAATGCAATAAAAAAATCTCTAAAGCTTTACTCTTAAAAAAAAAAAAAAAAAAAAAAAAAGAGGTAAAAGCTGCACATTCCCTGAAAAAGAGTAAGCATCATACATGTGGTAACTCAGGGGAAACTCACCATACAAAATTGTTGCACTTCATCCCACACAGCCGTAACACTGCTGTCTCTCCTTCACCCAGGCAGTCACACTCTGAGAACTGCAAGTTTATAGTTAAAATTAAAGAGGGCTTATTACAAAGAGGTGGCATTGGTGAGGGAGGACCAAGGACGTAGCCAGGATTTTGTTCAGGGATGGGGTAGGGGGGCAGTCACAGGATTTATTAGGGGGGGAGGAGTGAAGCTGGGGGAATGGGAATAAGTGAAAATGAAGCACTGATATTTTCCACCTGGTACTGTGTATAGCGATCATTATTAAGTGGCTGCTTGCTTCCTAGAAATAATAGACGACATGGTTGGTTGTGCATGGACATCTTGATTTCTCTTAAAGTTCTCATCTTCAAGCTCTGGCTTCATATTAACTCTGCATAATGCATTTATCCACAGGAAGTTATTATGGGCTTGTCCATAATTTAAAAATAAGATACAGAAAAACTACTTACAGTACATATTGTTGATTATTTGAAAATAAAACAGCATTAGTGATGAAAGACACCATGGTACTCACCACCAGCTGGTTTGTATCAGTCCTGAGTGTAGCATTGGCACATCCCAGGTGGCAAGAGGAGAAATATGTGCGGCCTTTTTGGTCACACACTGGTGCAAACGTGGAAGTGTCGCACTTGCCACATGTACGCTCACACACAGGTTTAAAATGCTTACCACCACTGAAAAGATAAAGAGGTAAATAATAAAACTGAACACAATGTAGTACAATAAGCAGTACAGTAATATAAAACCTGAGAAACTTACACAGAATGTGGCTAGCTGGTTGTTCAGTTCATACTATGGCACTGACTATTTAAGTACTGTATTGTACACTACTCCTCACAATCCATACACTGCCTACCACTTTTGCCACCTACAGTACAGCTTCAATCAGTTTGTCCATCTCACAGCAAGTTACTTGATAACCAGTGGCCTAAACAGCCTCGTCTGTCTGTTAAGGCACAGTCACACGAGCAATTTTTTTGGCAATTATTCACCGGCGATTTTCAGTGCGGCAATATATTTCCGGCAATTTTAACAGTGTCTGGTCACACAAGCTAGCCGAATTTTAAAGCGTATTTCGGCAATTCGTAGCTTGGTTTTGTGGTACAGCTCATCTCCTGCATCCCACAAATACTTTTTTCTCGGACCAGTTCGAGCAAAGAGGCCTCAGAGGTCCGGGTCCACAGTACTTTGTTGCTATTTGTCATAACAGTGACGACGAGAAGAATACAGCCGCATGATCTGCGGGGGTAAATATGTCGTCCACAGCCACTTCCTGCTGCATCCTTTTGGTCAATTTTTGTCATTTCAACAGCACACATGTATTTCAATATAATTTCTAGGCTTAATAACATTACAGATGGATCATCAGCGGCCATTTTTGTTCTCGAGATCGGCAACACAAGACGAGCAGGATCGTGTCACCGAAAATTGCAGAAATTTCGACAATTCCAGCCGAGATCCAACGGAGTTGATGTTGCCGGTGATTTTATTGCCGAAAAAGTTGCTCGTGTGACCATGCCTTTAGTCAACCTCCACCATCAGCTCCATAGCATCCTCTGCCTGCTCTGGGCATCATACTTGGTGGTTCAACACCAATTTCCACCCAGTATATGCTGTTTCCACCACATTCATCCAATAGTGGCTATTAACTAAATAATGAGGTGCCATCATCATGACTGGAATGACTAATTAGATGTCATCACGACTGAAAAACAATCAGACCAGAGTACAGTACCTGACATTGGAGACATACTGTACTATAACTCTGTTCCTCTGAACTGTGACTATACCTACACTTTTCTTTATAATTGACTGTTACCATGTGATATTTGTATATCTACAAAAAGCCTTGAGTAACTAGTGCACATATAATAACTTCAGTAATACTTACTTGTGGTCTTCCTCCAGTCCTACAAAGTCCTCTGGAGGGCAGCCCACAAACATCAGGATCAACATACCTGACAAATAGCAATATTGTTTAATTCATGCTTCTTTCTTCTCAAGCAAAATCACTGTTTAAGTATGGGAAAACATTTACAACAATTTCTTTCTGAATTCAGTGTCATCACACATAAATTAAAAATTTAGCTACTAGCTGTTCCCAATATGATTGAGAAATTGTACAACATCTACAGAACATTATGTGTGTTTGAAAGTTACGTGGGTGTTTCCTTACCATAATGGAATCTATACAGAAATATGTAATACTGGTAACAAGGAGAATATGATATGCTCTAACTTGCCAAGAGGAAGCAAATAGTGTAAGAAAATACTTTACCCTGTACTTCAGTCTTTTGCATTGTACTTTGTTTCTGAAGGTTTCTAACAGCCCTAAGTAATAATTTCAAAGTTCCTAACTACACATTTATTAAGTCACAGATAACTTCAGTAGCAATACCCATTGTTTAATATTTAATTTGAGACCATATTAACACAGAACTCTAAGGAGATTTACCAAGCTATATAACACTACTGCTATAACTAACTTTTAAAAATTTCATCCAGCATCACTTAAATAAAGTGGCAAGATTCCATTAATAAAGATACTGAAACTGAAGCAGATATCAGTTCTCTTTTGTGTCTTCACCTATTACTATTCTTGATTTTGTGTATACACTGTATACTGTATTTAACATTTGACATAGAAAAACTGTCGGTTGAAATACAGGTTTATATACATACAGGGCAATAATTGAGGGTATTTAATTTTCCCACAGCTTACACAATAAAGCCAGCAGGTTGGTTCCTATTCTTAAGATATATATATAATGGATCTACTGTACAACTTTTTCCTAAACTTAACTTATACTCTCTTCTACATTATATTCTCACATAAACAATTCAGATGATAATTTCCCTGCTCCCCTTTAAGAACTGATATCTAATTTCCACCTTCTATTAACATTATCTTTGATTTTCCCTCTGTTTACCCACTAATCCTTTTACATAGAAAAACTTTCCACAAAACCCTCACTCACCCATAGAATATATTAGTGCACTGAGAGCTATCCAGCCAGCCACAGCTCTTGGGGATGGCTTAGCTCTCCTGATGAATACTCCAGATGCAAAGATACCCACACCCATCACCAGGATACCTCCAATACCTGCAAATATTGGAGAGTTGTTGATATATGATTAAAGAAAAAATTTCATAAGGCTGAACTTGAGAGGCGAGTTGTTGTAGGTAACAAATTTCTCTGCAAATAATACAACTTTAATATGTTATAAGGGTGTAAAAACTGTCATAATACAGTACAAGTACTGTAATTGATTTTGAAAGAGTGGATATCAAAGAAAGCTGGAGAGAACACCCAGAATATAACAATATGTGGATGTGGTAAAACTACTGCATAATAATTATGACACTGGATGATATTTGGGGGGACAAGCCTAATTTTTGGTCGGCTTTGAACAAACATGTATGAACCAGTGAGTTACAATAAGAATGGCTCAGTACTGTATTTCTAAAAATAAAGCCTAAACCTTCAGCAAAGGCTATTATTGTTAAGAAGATGTATCTGACACCAACATTTTTGTACATTTTGCTCACACACAAAAATTACAACAGAAAAATTAAGAGAAATAAGCCTCATTCAAATCTTGTTGGTAGAGTAACTAAGTGCAGTATAGTACTGTAATTAGGGCTGCAACCAGTCAGTTTTATGAAATAACCTGACTGTAAAGCAAGTGAGAATACTGTACTAACTAACCAGACACAAGGGCAGCATTGTGGACTGGGAGGCGGAACTGACTCTCGAGGTACTTGGGTAGGAAGGTGTAGAGTCCAGCAATGGGTAGGATATGCAAGACACTGGAGGCTGTGCGTAGCAGCAGGATACGGTTTTGCACCAAACGCCACACTGCTTGTGCAAAGTCTGGTAGAGTGAAGAATAATATGTATGATGGGTAAAAATTATGGAAGAGAGCAACAAAGATGTTTAATGAGCTAACTTACAATTAAGATTCAATAGGCAAACTTAGCCTATACAGTAACTTTCATTAATGTGTTGTGTCATACATAGACAAAACTTGGTCATAGGTGATCAGGAGGTAGGAACCTTACTCAAGACATGCAGCAACAATCAAAATCAATATAATCATCACTTTTTCAGTTACATTAGTCCTCCCTTGAAATGAGCCCACCCACCTGCCCAAGGTTCAGAAACTTAACAAATCATTAACTATTCAGAGCTGCAAAGATAACAGTTAACTATTAGAACTATTCAGGACTGGGTACTGAAGCAACCATAACACTATGAAGAGTCCCATTAACAATGCCTATGTTAACATATTTATACTATGAGCAACAAGAGGTGGCATGTGGGGCACAGGTCACTCAAAAAAATGGTCACCAATTCATTCACTAGATGCCAGCTGCCACAGGATGTACCCAAGTAGAAAACATTCTGATAGTGCTATGAGTAAAATAACAAATATCAGTAATAGTAACATTCAGATGATAATGTAATGATCAAGTTAATCTTTCAATTACAGCTACTGTCTGAAACCAAATGATTCCATGTGTGATGCAATGAAGGAAGTGAAACTAACAGTGAACCAGAATATTGAACAAAGGTTAAATATTTCTGCAATTACTCAAGTTAAACTACCTACACTCTTAAACAATAACAACTATTGATAAGCTTGTACAGATAATATTACACATTTCTCATTCTGATAACATGGTTGAAAAATAAAATTGAAGGAGAAACTCAATTATATTTCCATGTTTATGGACCTTCATTGCTGATCTAACCTGTGAGGCTGCGTGGAGGTACAGAGCGTTGTGGGGTGGGGCGAGGGGGCCGGGGAGCATTAGGGAGTCGGCGTGGGAAAGCGAACATTGCCAGGCTGGTCAGGAACAGGGCCACTGACACAACCACCAAACCTGTCAGTCACACAACAAAGTATACTGTACTACATTAGAGTGTATAAGAAGGTAACACAAATTGATGGATAACAAATATCACAAGGATTACATTCAATAATATATATATATCTTATTTAACTGATTTATAAATTTGAATCACTGTCAGAGTTTTTTCATAGAGAAACAGCTGTTGGCAGTTCCTGGAAATTCTGCATGATTCTGGCACAGTGTCATTATTGTATCAGATAACAAATAGGTACAGTACTACCAGTAGCGTTGCAATAATTTCTTGAAAAAGATAAAAAGTACCCTTTTCCAAACTCCACTGAAACAATACCCATTTCATCCAAAATATATGTTCTGCAGGTGAGATGTTAAATAGGTGTTTGTTTTTATCTGTACTGTATTATCAGAGACCGCAAACTTCTGTCAAGTTTGAGCATCCCAGAACAATAGTATTAATATAATAGTACTGTACTGTACAAGGCTGAAAATTTCCCCCAAAAGGCTGGGAAAGTCTACAAACTGTGCTACCAATATTTATTATTTTTATGATTAAATAAGGACCATTTCAACAGGATTTGCCTGGAAATGTAACATGTAAACTGGGTTTGTCCAGTAATGTAGAATTTCACTGTAAGGTAAAATTAGAGAAAATAAATTCCTGATCCAGTTTCAGATCCAGATCTCTCCCTAGTTTGCAGACATGCTTATAGCTATTCTAGTGTAACTTTGAAAGTTGCCTCTCGTGGGGGTATAAAGTTGCATTAATTAGAATGGATACTAGAGTTATCACAAATTACAAATTCAACATACAACTCTACTGTGCAGTAATCAGTCTCATATATATACCATACTGTATTTTCACTACATGCATCCCAAGACTTACCTAACCACCAGGCTCCTATCCATCTGGGGTCAGTGGGGTCAATGCCAGGATGGTTGAGGGGGTCAACATAGAGACGGGTACATAAAGACCCCAACACGAACCCCAGTGTTGGACCCAGGATCCTTACACCGCTTGTCACCGCTGAGGAGGAGGAGTATAATGTATGTACTGTAGTATTATTGATGTCAAGTATGAGTGGTATACAGAATGAAAAAAAGGTAAGGGTGTGAGAGTATGGTGGGGTGTGTGAGAGTATGGTGGGGGGTGTGAGAGTATGGTGGGGGGTGTGAGAGTATGGTGGGGGGTGTGAGTGAGAGACTGTTGAGAGCATGGAAGTACAGGGTTGAGTCTGGTATACAAGGTAGGTAGCAAAACTTCATAAAAAAACAACAACTACATAATGGCATTTGGGGATGTATAGGCAACACATACAAAATATATCCTTTATAGTATATAAATTTCCTTTGATATCCTGTTGTGACAAATCAAAATTATATGCTTATTACTTTCCTGAATATTATAGTAAGTGTTCTGGTGCCACTGGCTCCTTAATATTCAGGTAGGCTTTCCTCTCATTAATCACAGTAAACCTGGAATTCTGAGAGCTTTGGCCCTTGGATTATAGGAAACACCACAGCTACAGCTACAACTCCAGCTCTCTCTCTCTCTCTCTCTCTCTCTCTCTCTCTCTCTCTCTCTAATGAGTGATACAGGCTTGATTCTAAGGGTTGATAGTTTTAGAATTCACACTTTAATGAAACTGAACTGTGAATGATAGAAGACTTCATAGGCCTGGAATATCCCGTAGGACAAGGGAGAGGGTGATAGAAACGAGGACAGCAAGCATGAAGGAAACAGTAAGAAAGGGGAGACAGACAGTTGAAGAAATGAAAGGGAGTGGCATGGGTCCGAAGGGTCGCCCAAGCCCTTAAAGTACTGCCCACATCACCGCTGGTAATATCTCCCTAAGGGAAGTCCAAGAGAGAGAAATGAACCTGTAGACTCTTGTTATGACAAAATCCATGGAAGACGCTACCTACTTGTAAGTTTACAGTGTGTGTGTGTGATTTGCATATTCAGAATATTGTTCCCATATAGTTAACTAGCCTACTGTTCAAGATGATGTAGGGAGTTGTAAGAGAAAGGGGAATACCCAAATTAAACTTTTTGTGTCCCCCCACCCCCTGCCATTTAAGCTACGCCACTGTCCTACCACTTAGATATTAACAATGCACGATAAAAAGTATTCGGTCAGTAGTGAAGATTATAATACATCACTATCTGTGCAACGTGTGTGTGGGGTTTGTCATGTGTCATACAATGATTGGGTTTGGTGGTTTTGTAAACACAGAGTAGAATATAAAATTCTGTAAGTTACCGTAGGTAAAAGCCGAGGGGTTGCTCTCTCCAGTCTCCATATACTGTACAAATGCAGTGATATACCGAAAAATATGAGGCCAGTTCCAAGAAACAGGGCAGAGAGAGAGAGAGAGAGAGAGAGAGCAGCTGTGGCGTATATAACTGGTAGTGGAAGTGTAATTTCTCTCTCTCCAACACCTGTTTAATACCAAGGACATCAAGGTCGCTGTGTTCGTGTTGTGTACAGAAGTGTAAGTGAGGATGAGTTGGTGATCTGTAGTGGTAAGGAATGTAATGAGGAGAAGTAATGGGCAGAGGTGTAAGGGGAAAGAATGTCTTAGATGTATGGGATAAATGTGCCGGGGGAGGGGAGAAACACAAGGTGAAGGAAACGTATAAATATGCATAATGTTATGGGAAAACTATGGTGTGTGTGTGTGTGTGTACAAAAGCCTTTGTGCTCGAATATCTATGATGTATATGTAATACTTTGATCCAATTGTCAGGATATACGTGTTTCTAGGGAAAAACTGTATGAATTTCTTTTACGAGTGTTTTTATGGGCCTCTGTTTATATATTTGCGTGTGTGTTAATATGTGTATATGAATTGGAGTGTGAATGCCTGCCTATGTGTAAGTCTATACTGTGCATATATCTGCAAATATACATTTCTACATACTATACAGCAGCGAACAAAATAGCTGTCGTTAAAATCTACCAAGTACCGTAAGTTTTACCGACTCCTGACCTGAAACACCAGAAAAATATATTAACTGTCCGCCGGAGAGTATGATGAAGTTTGATACTTATTCTCTTTCAAAAGTGCTCGAATAGCCTAGATGACAACACTTTCGTTGGACAGTGTACAGCCACAATTAAAATAATAACCACCGACACTTTCCTTTCGTCGTGCAAATTAATCAGTATCAATTATCAAAATATAATCATAGAACACCTTCCGTCAACTCAACCCCCTCAATTATTAATATGATGTATGTATGTATGTATATACACCGTGTGTGTGTGTGTGTGTACGCTGGCGCCAGAGCAAGTTTACAAATACATCAAGACAAGTGAGGCGTCAATAAATTTACATATATTGTACCCTTATCAATTGACAAAACATTAATTTCTTGTAGAACCATTTTTACCACACACTTTATTTATACGCAGTCAATGGACATTTTTTATCTCATTTCTACATCACGAACAGTATAATGAAATGCATAACGAAGTGCACAAATAACTTCATAAGGAAGGCATGTGTATGAAGGATATAATGAAGTGCAAAATAAAGATATAATAAAGAAGAGTACAATTGCGTAACCATACACTTCACACATATAATGAAGAGTTAATTGATATTACTCTAGTCATCAGGAGCAATGAGACAGTTCTATCAAGGCCCTATACGTGATATCAAAGTTATATAGCAAATGACTATAACTACTGCCCTTAGACTCAGTTGGAGCATAATTATAATATGTTAGCGTCAATAATAATTTGGTTCATATTATTCAGTCCTTAGGTGACTATTTTTGCATTTACTGAAAAATATACAGTATTCCCTTGAAAAATATAAAAAAGGTATTGATGACATGACTCGGTTAGATAAATATAATAACACCTATTATAATTTTGTACATACGATTCAGTTTTTTGGAGATTATATTTACATTAATTCCAAAAAATATTCCCCTTAAATAAAAAAAAAAATGGTATTGGTGATAATGTTGGAGTTGTAAGTGACATGGCCAAGTGTTTAAGTCACTCAGGTTTGGCCATGTTAGGTGTACTACAAGTGATAATTAATGGCTATTTACGTGTGACAGTGACAATCCAGCTGGGGAGCAACTTTACGAGGTCGTATGCCGAATCAACCTCACTCGAAGGTTTTAGGGGGTAGTAGTATCCTTTGGGTTCATTGGAGAGCCTTGATTCCTCCAAAGTATGCCAGGGAACAAGACGAGATTAACAAAAATAATGGCGTTCTGTTGCTCGGAATAGTTTGAAGGAATCAGTTACTCCAGATTTACCAACACTGTACTATCCCCTTAAGATTGCTGCTGGTAACTTGTTTTTTTTTAAGGGTAGATTCTCTTTTTGGTAAATTAGAAGGCTACTGATTCCTCCAAACTATGCCAGGAAACAGACAGACGCACTCAATGGTACTACTTGGGGATCTGTTGTTTCATGGCATAGTTTGGAGGAATCACAGACCTTCCAATTTACCAACAAGAAAATCTCACCTTAACTTATGTATGTGGACTAATACTTTCTCCATAATTTTACTACATGTCGTTATCTTTTATCTATGTTATCGTACATCTATTTCGTAATTTTTTCTGCTACTTATTATGATTTTCTTGCAACTTAGTTCATTTATTTTTCCGATACGTTTTTGTTTTAATTAGTGTTAAGTATTGCTCTTAAAACGTCGCCACCAACCTGAACAGTGTACTGTATAGTATACTGGTAACATAGGTCAGGGGTGTACACTCTGTACAGGTTCGAATCCTCACCACGACGGGGGTTAAATTCAACATATTGGTTCAGGCCAATCACTGAAGAAAATTTATTAAAGGTGTGGAGTGAACCTCAAATATAACCAAATATGGGGTCAACTTTTTTCAATAGGAGTATTTTTTTTTTGACAGGAAATACTTCAAGCTTCTGTTTCCTGAATACAATGATAGAAAAACTTTGAAACGCATGTTAGTATTTGTACACGTGTGTGTGTGTATACGGTACATGTTTACATGTGCGAATATATATTTGTGCAAGTATGTAAGAATTACCACTGGGAAAGATCAAAGGCTCACTTCTCGTGACGATCATTGTATGTGTGTGTGTATATAAATTTTTGCGATATTCATTGTTATGGTTGAACAGATTTATTAAAATAGTTATTTCAATAAGCAATAAATGCTAATGTAATTTCAATTTGACATCAAATAACGAGAAAAAAAAACAAGACAACAAATCAGTATATTTATGTACCTATCAGCTGTAACATGAACAGGGTCACAGGGTGCACATATTAACTTTTATACTTTAGTTTGATTTTACAATATTATTAATGTTTGAAGGTTACTTGGTGGAATATTGATTCCTCCAAACTATGCCACGAAACAGATTCCCCATTAAAGAAACTTTGGAGTCATCTGTTTCATGATATAGTTTGGAGGAATCACAGACCTTCCAATTCACCAACAAGAGAATCTCCCTTTAAAGGTCACCAATAATATTCCAGCATTTAACCCTGTATATGATCAGACTCTCATGTTAAATTATTACACTTATGGATGTCCCAACTTAAAATGCAACCGGTTTGGGCAATTTCGTCATGGTTTAAAACTTTCAAACCCTTTACCTTTATTCATGTTAAGGGGAGATTATTTTGTTGGTGTATTAGAAGGTCTCTGATTCCTCCAAACTATGCCAAGAAACAGATTCCCTATTAGTACCATTGAGAGCGTCTGTTTTCCAGTATAGTTAGGAGGAATCAGTAGCCTTCCAATTTACCAACAAGAGAATCTCCCCTTAAGACTATTACAAATATGAATAACTCATAATAATGATATTACGTGGTATGTGTTTCATTAACTATCAGTAGGTAGTCGATTAAGGAGATAACCTTGCTTGTTGAGCCAATAGTTCCTTTATCCATCCAGTGAGAAGGTCAACAATAGCTGTATATGAAGGACCTTGAGAACCAACACTAACTGTCTTATAGGGTCCATTCCACAGTGGTTGGTATTGGTTTGTAAGCTCGCAAACGAAAGAATCTTAGCCGTGTTAATGACTTATGGGTGAATTATTCAATGAATTTGGTGAGTAAACTATACAGTGATCATCATTATCTAACTGTTGGATAGATTTTGTGAATGTGGATACTCAGCTTTTGGAAAATAATGAAGCCTTACAAGTGTGGTTGGTTGGGAAGCTAACAAACCAATATCACTGTGGAATCGGCTCATAATGCCTGGATACTATTTGGTGTTGGTGAGTGAGGTGTTGGTGTGTGAGGTGTTGGTGTGTGAGGTGTTGGTGTGTGAGGTATTGGTGTGTGAGGTGTTGGTGTGTGAGGTGTTGGTGTGTGAGGTGTTGGTGAGTGAGGTGTTGGTGTGTGAGGTGTTGGTGTGTGAGGTGTTGGTGTGTGAGGTATTGGTGTGTGAGGTATTGGTGCGTGAGGTATTGGTGTGTGAGGTGTTGGTGTGTGAGGTGTTGGTGAGTGAGGTGTTGGTGAGTGAGGTGTTGAGGTACAGGTGAGTGAGGTGTTGGTGTGTGAGGTGTTGGTGTGTGAGGTGTTGGTGTGTGAGGTGTTGGTGAGTGAGGTGTTGGTGAGTGAGGTGTTGGTGAGTGAGGTGTTGGTGAGTGAGGTGTTGATGTGTGAGGTATTGGTGTGAGGTGTTGGTGAGTGAGGTGTTGGTGTGTGAGGTGTTGGTGTGTGAGGTGTTGGTGTGTGAGGTGTTGGTGAGTGAGGTGTTGGTGTGTGAGGTGTTGGTGAGTGAGGTATTGGTGTGTGAGGTGTTGGTGTGTGAGGTGTTGGTGAGTGAGGTGTTGGTGAGTGAGGTGTTGGTGAGTGAGGTGTTGGTGTGTGAGGTATTGGTGAGTGAGGTATTGGTGTGTGAGGTATTGGTGTGTGAGGTGTTGGTGAGTGAGGTATTGGTGTGTGAGGTATTGGTGAGTGAGGTGTTGGTGAGTGAGGTGTTGGTGAGTGAGGTGTTGGTGAGTGAGGTATTGGTGAGTGAGGTGTTGGTGTGTGAGGTGTTGGTGAATGAGGTGTTGGTGTGTGAGGTGTTGGTGTGTGAGGTGTTGGTGAGTGAGGTGTTGGTGTGTGAGGTGTTGGTGTGTGAGGTGTTGGTGTGTGAGGTGTTAATGTGTGAGGTGTTGGTGTGTGAGGTGTTGGTGAGTGAGGTATTGGTGTGTGAGATGTTGGTGTGTGAGGTGTTGGTGTGTGAGGTGTTGGTGAGTGAGGTGTTGGTGAGTGAGGTGTTGGTGAGTGAGGTATTGGTGTGTGAGGTGTTGGTGAGTGAGGTGTTGGTGAGTGAGGTGTTGGTGAGTGAGGTGTTGGTGTGTGAGGTATTGGTGAGTGAGGTGTTGGTAAGTGAGGTGTTGGTGTGTGAGGTGTTGGTGAGTGAGGTGTTGGTGTGTGAGGTGTTGGTGAGTGAGGTGTTGAGGTACAGGTGAGTGACCTTCCCTGACGTCATGAAGAATTATCAGATGTTGCCTACAGTTGCAAACCGATGACTCAAGGTTACCGCGTTCACTAACATGTTGGTGTTGTAGTGCTGTTGTAACTATGGAGGTTATAAGGGTTGTAACAGTTCATGGCAGCTTTAGAGGTTATAAGGGTTGTAACAGTTCATGGCAACTATGGAGGTTATAAGGGTTGTAACAGTTCATGGCAGCTATGGAGGTTATAAGGGTTGTAACAGTTCATGGCAACTATGGAGGTTCTAAGGGTTGTAACAGTTCATGGCAACTATGGAGGTTATAAGGGTTGTCACAGTTCATGGCAAATATGGAGGTTATAAGGGTTGTCACAGTTCATGGCAGCTTTGAACTGGACCGAAATTCAGTCGTCTTGTCGAACGAAATAGACTCAATGATAATTTGTCAATATGCAGATTTAACTTTTCTCCAATCAATTATCATGCAATAAAGTGACTAATGACCAATTGCATAACACTTTTCATAGAGAGAGAGAGAGAGAGAGAGAGAGAGAGAGAGAGAGAGAGAGAGGAGAGAGAGAGAGAGAGAGGAGAGAGAGAGAGAGAGAGAGAGAGAGAGAGAGAGAGAGAGAGAGGAGAGAGAGAGAGAGAGAGAGAGAGAGAGAGAGAGAGAGAGAGAGAGAGAGAGGAGAGAGAGAGAGAGAAAATATCATGATAGTTGAAAGGCACATATGTTAACATAATACAATAAAATAATGACAAATATTATATAGAGTACATGCTTCAATGTTGTACTCACCGAAGTAGATGGGCGTCTCTCTGTTAGCAATGTTGTCATCGATGTAAGGTATACCCAGATTATAGGCGGCCGTCTGTCCTATACCGACACCCAAAAGTGACAGGAAAAAGATGGCCAATACTACATGTGTCTCGCCCTCAGGTGTGTTGCAACCCTCACTCTCAGGCAGCAGGGACAGGGGGGAGGAGGTGTTGAGGGAAGAGGATGACAAGTTGTGTAGATGTGAGGTGAGGGAGGTGATGTTGGAGTGATCGGTGGGGAAGGGGGACCGGCAAAGGTTAGCCTGGGCCAGGGGGGAGTCCTCCGAGGGGGTGGTCTTCAGGTGCTGCCTAAGGAGGGCTCGACCGTATAGGAAGTGTGGCAGAGAGCAAAGGAAGGCGCATGCGGCGAAGAGCACCATGCCCCAACCTATCCACTTGGGGCGATGACCGTGACCCCCGTAGTAGGCCAACAACAGCGCCCCACCGATCTGACCCATCTCTGTAGCCGACATGATAATACCGGTTGTCTTAGATTGTAGCTGAAAGAGGCGTTCCACGGTGGTCAGGACGGAGACGTAGTAAGTATAAAACATGCCCTGCAATACTGACGTCACACAGAACACAGCCAGAAACATCTGTTTGGTGGCCAGACGTTGTGCCCAGGCTGGTGATGCCCGTGAACCCAGGCCACATATAGTGTCTGCTCCAGCCCCTGCATCACTCACACTCTCTCCCACGCTCTCTTCATCCACCTCGACTGGTCTGGGAGGCATCTTTACGCCCACACCGTTGATCCTGGTGCGACCCAGGTCACCGTTGGTGGAGGCGCCACGCCCACCCGCCCGCGAGGTCCCGTTGGCGGCGGTGGTGGCGACAACGGGCGGTGGTGGGTGTGCGGGGCCGCCAGACACCGATGAATGGTCCACCACCGCCACACTCGTACCACACCCGCCCTCAGAGCACGAGGCCGCAGCCGTGGTGGGGGCGGGGCCGGGGACGGGGGCGGGGCGACACCTGGTGGCCGCGCCGCCCTCCCACCGCGCCCACCCCACCATCACAACCCTGTGGGAGATACAGTATTTCTTAGTAACATACAAACACACTGCCATCAATACAGACAATCATTACATAAAATCACATGTTGTACAATCATGTTATCGGGTCCCAATGTTAACACAATTGTGTAAAAACAGTAAACAGTACCACACGAGTAGTGTAAATAAACATTACCACGTGCTCAATGTAAACAGAATCACGTGGTTCCACTATACTGCCTGAAATATATTAGCAAACGAAGAAGTACATATAAAAAATTATCCTGAATCCTGATCTGGGTCTCTCTAAATCTACCAACTTGTTGCCAGGTACGAGGCCCGGGCACCTTAGTGAAGAAAGATAGTAGAAATCAACACATACCCGTTTATGTAAAACAGTTAAACAAATCAAATCAAACCATTAATGTTGCAATGTAGCAAAGCAGCGTGAATCAACTGAAAATAATTATAAAGTAATTCCTTAATTTTTCTTCAATATTCCAGTAAGGATTCTTACTACATCTCGCGCTGCATATTCTTAAGTACAACAGTATATAAAAATCTGTTATAAAATAATTCGTTAGGTGCAAAATTAGTTTTCTTTGTTTAATGCACTTCCACATGTATGTATGTACACCTTTTGAGTATACACGGCATATCAAGATGGTAATGGTTTTCCAGACGTGTTCGTTATAGCATACCGGTATACCTTCATCAGTAGTGGCAATGACATCAGGGAGTCTTTACTTTAAGTTGTTTATGTCCTATGCCTTTGTTTGATATAACTCACATGGAAGGAAATCCATTAACGTCTTACAGGTAATGTGATTCGTGCATCAAATTTAATAGTTCACATGTAGAAATGAATTAACCAAGGGAATAAAAACTTACCTATGTACTACTTATTTTGTAAGGAATTCCACTGGAAAATCAATTCATTTCCTTTCGTTTTATATGTAAATTTATGTATGTGTGTGTGTGTAAGGAAGATGTACGGTACTGTAGAGACATGCGGTATGTTATATATGTACAGTCACGGTCAACAATCCTGCAACACCTTCGAATGAAACGGACCCGAAAAATTATACGAAACTATAGCCTCTGATCTCTGTAATAATTATTGTTTCACATAAGATTCACTCTCATGCCTCACTTTTATTCACTAGATGCAGGACTTTTGACCGTGACTGTACTACTATCCAACAGCACTCAGCATTACAACTACTACTACTAATAATAATAATAGTCTCTGCTGCATCAACAAAATTAAGCAGGACACTTTATGATAGGTGTGGCGAAATGATGCACCTGGAGTAACACTGAACATTACACACCATTAGTATGCAATCAACAGTGTGTCATCGGTATATATCGTGCAGGTCCAACATCTCTCTCTCACCATGGCAAGGTTTTCATTAAGTTTAGTTAAGTGGATACTGAGAGTTTGCTGGATCGTTCTTGCTCGTCTGTCTCCCCAGCTTCTCTACACACACACACACACACACACACACACACACACACACACACACACACACACACACACACACACACACACACACACACACACACACACACACACACACACACACGTAGTACTTTGCCTCCCTCCTCCCCAACACACACACACACACACACACACACACACACACACACATACACACACACACACATACACACACACACCTATAGTTGACGCCATTGATCCATTCTCACAGTGCGAAATCTGTGAGACGTAACATGCAAACTCACCTATTCATATTCAGGAATATTTATGAATTTCAGTCGTGGTGAATCGAATGTAATATTAAGGATGAGTGTATATACAATAAGGGAAAAAAATTACAGCAACACTAAATCGTTTCCCTCCTGACCTCCACAGCTGCACCACATCCGGGCCAAAGTGTGTGTGTGTGTGTGTGTGTGTGTGTGTGTGTGTGTGTGTGTGTTGGGGAGGACGGATGCAAAGTACGTGTGTGTTTTTGTGTGTAAGGGGGATTAGTTAAACAGTACAAAGACAGCTGCACGTATCGAATAGTGTCCTTGTGATCATGTAAAACAAACACACACACACACACACACACACACACACACACACACACACACACACACACACACACACATATATACAGTACTCGTGTCCTTCCTTGTCTTTGTTGTGGTTGTGGTATGAGAGTTCCAAGGTTCGTCTTTATTGACAGAGGTGTGTGTGTATAAGGGATATAACATCATACTCTCAGAGGGCTATTAATAAACTATAGACTTCTTCGAGGAAAAGGATCTTGGTCGCCCAATTCGTCTTATTTTGCAATACGAATCGAGCGACGACAAACCATTTCCTCGAAGAAGTCTAATAATACCACCCTCAAGTTCGTCACTCAATAATCACACATTTAATTTGTTCCTAGTGAGTACCACGACACAACTACATACAAACAACATGAATACAGAGTAAGTACATTTTAAGCCCCAAAGGACTGATTGATGGAAATGAAAGATTATCGACTCAAAATACAGGAAATTACCTCGTCCTTCAAAAACTAAACTAAATATCTAGTACAGTATACATGCATGTGGATTTACAGTATGTCTTCAACAACTCATTTTATTAAAGTCCCTGTGATCGTGTTATGTCTATATAGTAGTTATCCTTATATGTCGTCTCCTTAAGGTCTGTCATACTTGTCAACTGTACGAGAGTAAACAAAAGAATTCCAACATAATCAATAACCTGGTAACCCCTTTTCATTTTTGGTACCAGAGACTAAACTAACAAGAAAAAGACCCCCCCTCGATTTGTGTCTGTGCTGAGGTGTGTATAGTGTAGTACGTGTGGGTATACATTGTGATCAGTGTGTAATGTGTTGTGTTGTTCTCGTGTGTCCTATTTGTTAGTTGGTGGTGTATTCAGTGTGTGTGTGTGTGTGTGTGTGTGTGTGTGTGTGTGTGTGTGTGTGTGTGTCTAGAAACCACCCCAATCCCTTCATTCTGAGAACATTGTATGCGTTGGCATCACCCTTACGACGAAAACACTGGCGTCTGTAAAATAATCTCCCCAGTAACCGTTTTCCTTCTTCCCTCTTCTAAGGTTTCCATTTCTCTGAATTTGCTTTTGTCACACACAGTAAGAATGTGTGGGAATCTCTCAGTCGTCACTTTTAGGTAAAATTGCATATTATATTTTATATCTATGTAATAACAGCGAAAGTTTGTGTTTGTTTTTCTGAATGTTTGTCTTGAAACAACGTCAACATTTCTCTACAAATTGTTTTCAAATTGGCAACGAGGTCCAGATGCATCCCAGACTAATGCATGAATAAAGAAAACCCAGATCTGAGCACCATGTGAGGAAGTTGCTGATGTGGACAGGGAAGCGGACCAGTTGCCTACAATATGGTACCGGTATCTATTCAATAAACAACCACGTGATAAAAACTAAGCTTATGAATTAGCAAACTTCCAATTAACAACCTAATAAGATACAAAAATCCCACTTAAACCAAGTGATTAACATACAAAGGTGAACTATATACAGTAGTCTGAACACACACACACACACACACACACACACACACACACACACACACACATACACACACACACACACTCACCTAGAGTCTGTGGGTTCCCTGGTTCTCTCGATCATCTCCCTCCTATTCATGTTTAAATTTGCACGACGCTTTACTTCACACGTAAATTTTGTTCCCAAGCTGACCTAATCCTCACACCACTGACACATTGGCAGGTCAGGCCACGGGGCTACACAATGAGTAGTACCCGGGGATGAGTTGGAGGGTGACACTTGCCGCACAGAATGAGGGAAAGGAGAGATGTGTGATCGTGGAAGTAAAAGAAGAATTAAGGAAACAGAAAAGAGAAGAGAAGAGTGGGAAGGGAATAAAGGCTCAACGAAACAGAAAAAGGAAAGGAAGAGAAGGAGAGGGAGGGAATGTAGGCTCAACGAAACAGAAAAGAGAAGAGAAGAGTGGGAAGGGAATGAAGGGTTAAGGAAACAGAAAAGGGAAAAGAAGAGTGGGAAGGGAATGTAGGTTCAACGAAACAGAAAATGGAAGGGAAATGAAGGGAAGGATAACGTATGCTACTGTAGGTGAAGTGGGATGAATGGAAAGTATCGAGGGTGAAGTGGACCTTGAATTGAGTAGAGAGTGGAGTGGGAGTGAAGCTATACCGAAGAAAAGAGGATGCAGTATAAGGAAATTTATATGAGTTGAGTTATATGGCTAAGTAGGGATATGGATGGATGGATGGAGTGTGTGGTTAGGGGAGTGGGAGGTGTGGATGAAGGAGGGGCGTGGGAGGTGTGGATGAAGGAGGGGAGTGGGAGGTGTGGATGAAGGAGGGGAGTGGGAGGTGTGGATGAAGGAGGGGCGTGGGAAGTGTGGATGAAGGAGGGGAGTGGGAGGTGTGGATAAAGGAGGGGAGTGGGAGGTGTGGATGTAGGAGGGGAGTGGGAGGTGTGGATAAAGGAGGGGAGTGGGAGGTGTGGATAAAGGAGGGGAGTGGGAGGTGTGGATGTAGGAGGGGAGTGGGAGGTGTGGATAAAGGAGGGGAGTGGGAGGTGTGGATGAAGGAGGGGCGTGGGAAGTGTGGATGAAGGAGGGGAGTGGGAGGTGTGGATAAAGGAGAGGCGTGGGAGGTGTGGATGAAGGAGAGGCGTAAGGGTGAAGGGAGATGGAAAGAAATTATTAAGTTACTCGTAAGTTCAAGACAGTAGAGTGAAGTGACTGTAACGGGCAGGTGAGTGTAAGTACGTAGGTAGGTAGGTAGGTAGGTAAGGGCAACAACAGGAGATACAGGACTGCCTGGGGTGACGCGGGAGGATCTACTGACGCTAAGAAAGTGGTCCAGGGGCACGAGCATCAGGCTGGTGGGGGCAGGGGCTGGGGTAGAGAGAGGGGCAGGTGTATAAAAGGAGGGAGAGGGACGGAGGTGTAAAATGCTGAGTAGGGAGACAGGGTGAGTCGGGGATGAGATGGGGGTGTAGGGTATGGCGTGATGCCCCTCTCTGGCTCCAGGCAGTAGTAGTAAGAAGAGAAAGGGACTGTTTGGAAACTATAGAAACCTCCGGATGAACGCGGAAGGAGTACACACACACACACACACACACACACACACACACACACACACACACACACACACACACACACACACACACACACACACACACACACACACACACACACACACACACACACACACACACACACACACACACACACACACACACACCTCGTCATGACCTGCAAAAAAGTTACCCAGCTACATAGAAACATAAGTCTTCCCTAATACCAGCAGTACACCCGGAAGAGTACCACCAACAGGGATACCAACACGAGGGATACTTGGCCTATAATGATCAACAACTTATCCTACTTTCCACTCTGATTCTCAACTGCTTTAGCCCTTGTCATTGATACCATTACAATTTTACACTATAGGAATACAAGTAAGGCCCCCTAACTACTTGGCCACCACATGATGGATGGAAATCTGTGGTGTGGAGTTAGAAAGAGATGCAGGGATAATACGGGTACCAGACTAGTGAAGGGGTGAGGGGGAAGAGACACCACCAGTATGTAACTTTAAAAAAAAAAAAAAAAAAAAAGCAACTCAGACTAGTGAAGGGGTGAGGGGAAGAGACACCACCACCAGTATGTAACTTTAAAATAAAAGGAAAAAAAAAAAGCAACAACAACTTTGGTTATTGCTTAAACTCATTCATTAATAATATGCCAATGATCACCAAATCCCTTCGGTTGTGTTAGTAAAACCAACTACAAAAATGAAATCGACAATTATGTTTTTTTTCGTTTTTGTTTTTTTGTATTTTTACATGAATTTGGCTATTCTCGTGTTTACTTAACTATTCATATATTTTGACATTAAGGATGATGATTGGGTAAAGTTGAAACTAAAAAAAAAAAAAAAAAAAAAAAAAAAAAATTGGATTACTGATATGATAAGTTGTTTGTCGACGGTAATGAAGAGGTTGGTCAAGATCATGACTATAATACTAGATATACTCATAAAATCAATTAAAAACCAGTATAAAAAAAAAACAGGTAGAATAAAAACCAGAGGATTGGATGAAAAGCAAACAAGAAAAGGGAGAAAAAAAAATACGAGAAGAGAATAATTGTAGGATAAAAAAAAAAAAAAAAAAAAAAAAAAAACGCGAGGCAGGCAGCAAATGAGACGAATCAGAAAGAGGGAAAAAAAAAAACATGATGAGGCTTTGCTTTGTATGTATGTAGGCAGGCAGAGGATGTGTGTGTGTGTGTGTGTGTGAGGAGAGAAGAGAGGAGGTGAAGACGAGCTGAGGAAGACAAAACAACGGTGGTGACCAAGGTTAGCTGATGAGACGACACGAGGTAGAGGTCAAGGCAGAGGAGAAGTGAGAGCACCGCAGTTTTGGTGACAGAAAGGCAATTCAGGACTTACAGGGGCAACACTGATTAACGCTGGGCAGAGAGTCGCAGTAAAGGGTATAGGGTAGGGTAGGGTAGGGTAGGGTAGGAGCAGGGTAAGGGTTAAGGGTAGGGTAGGAGCAGGGTAAGGGTTAGGTAGTGTTAAGGGTAGGGGTTAGGTAGAGTTAAGGGTAAGGGTTAGGTAGAGTTAAGAGTAGGATAGGGTAGGAGCAGGGTAAGGGTTAGGTAGGGTAAAAGTAAGGGTAAGGTAAAGAAGGATCAGGGTAAGGGTTAGGTAGAGTTAAGGGTAAGGGTAGGGTAGGAGCATGCAGGGTTAGGTAGAGTTAAGGGTAGGATAGGGTAGGAGCAGGGTAAGGGTTAGGTAGGGTAAAAGTAAGTGTAAGGTAAAGAAGGATCAGGGTAAGAGTTAGGTAGGGGTAAGGTAGTAGGGGGCAGGGTAGGGGCAAGATAGGGGTAAGGTAAGGGTAAGGTAGGGGTAAAATTGGGCTAAGGTAGGGGTAAAGTAGGGCTAAGGTAGGGGTAAAGTAGAGGTGAGGTAAGGTAAGGGTAAGGTAAGGTAAAGTAGGGGTAAGGTAAAGTCGGGATAAGGTAAAATAGGGCTAA